>OZ018317.1:121383154-121385654 GCA_963969495.1 Ceratothoa steindachneri
TTTCGCAATGAAGGACTCCAAAATTGTACGGCATACTCCAGGTGCGGTCGGACAAGTGAGTTGTACAGGCACAGTACAATCTCCTGGTTCCGATAACCAAACTGGCGCTTAATATAGCCTAGCATCCTTTGGGCCTTTTTCTCCGCCTCAATGCACTGTTTCGAGAACTTGAGGTCACTAGTGATTGTTACACCCAAGTCCTTCTCAGTGTCGGTGGATTCCATAGCAGTGCCCTTAAGGATATACTGAGATTGGGGGTTTCTGTGGCCGATATGCATTACTTTGCATTTGCTCACGTTAAAAGGCATTTTCCACGTGCCCGACCACTCCCCAATCTTCCCAAGATCTTCCTGCAGGCGGGCAGTATTTCCATCCTTTGCAACGTTCATACCAAGCTTGGTATCGTCGGCAAATTTGGAAATCTTGGCAACCATGTCACCGTCCATGTCGTTGACGTAGATGATGAATAGTAGTGGTCCCAGGACAGAACCTTGAGGCACCCCGCTAGTAACGGGCACCCACTCAGAAGACTGTCCATTTACCACCACCCGTTGCCGTCTGCCACTTAGCCAGTTCTCGATCCAGCCGGCTACCTTTCCGTCTATGCCAAGCGCTCGCACTTTCCGGAGAAGGCGGCGGTGTGGTACCTTATCAAAGGCTTTCTGAAAGTCTAGGTAGACCACATCCACCGCCTTGTCCCGATCGTGCTCACTGAAAACGAAGTGGAAGAATTCTACAAGGTTCGTCAGGCATGACCGTTGCCTTCGGAAGCCGTGCTGGGAACTCCTCAGTAGCAGGTTTGACTCTAAATACGACGTCACTTTGTCCACCATGATGCTTTCCATGAGTTTACCGACTATCGAAGTCAGACTGATAGGTCGGTAGTTCGACGGTTGGTTACGGTCTCCTTTCTTGAAGATAGGAGTCACCTCCGCCTCACGCCAGTCTCTAGGAACGCATTTGGTCCGGATTGACATGTTAAAGATAGCGCACAGATGTCGTGATACTTCATCGCACACTTCCTTCAACACTTTAGGTAGAAACCCGTCCGGTCCAGGGGACTTATTCGTCTTTAGGTCAGCGATCTTTTTCTTTATTTCTCCTTCGGTGAAGTCCATTGCCTCCAGCTTTTCCCCCGAGTAGGAATCCGTCGGCTGGGGAATGGGACCACACTCTTCAGTAAACACTGAAGAGAAGTAGTCGTTGAGGAGGTTGGAATTTTCTGCATCTGAATGCTTTAATGTCCCCTCCTCGTTCCTCAAAGGGCCAATCGTTCGACGGATTGCTTTACGGCTGTTCACATATCCAAAAAACTCCTTGGGATTCTCTTTACAGAGTCTTGCCACTCGGAGTTCCTCAGACCGCTTAGCCGCCCTTATGCTGGACTTCACTCTCCTGGCTAGCCTCCGGTATTCGTCAAAGTCACCCGAGATCTTCGATTGCCGGTACACATTTCTCTTCTCCCTAAGCAGTTGGCCGATTTCTCGATTAAACCACTTTGGTTGAACAGAAGACCGACGGGGGTATTTCAGAGGGATAAAACGCGATTGAAGCCTCATGAATGTTGTTTTGAAACTGTTCCAAGAGTCTTCAACAGCATCGCACTCCTCTAGCCTCGCGTCAGTCAGTCCCGCGCGTAGACCTGCAAAGTCTGCTCTTCTCAAATCGGGTTTCCTTGATTTACTAGTTGCAGGCTCTGCCTTGGGGACTTTGACTACAAATCTAATTAGTCGGTGATCACTGCCACCGAGCTCTTCGCCAACAGAGAGGTCCTCAACGATGTCATCCTCAGAGGTGAAAACCAAGTCGAGGATATTGTCTCCTCTCGTTGGCTCTCTCACCCATTGAGTGAGGAACTCGTTGTTCGTGAACTCCAGGAGTAGTGCGTTCTCGCCTGAGGGTTCTCTGGTTTCCCAGTCAACTTGTGTGTTGAAATCACCCATGACGATACACACTCTGTCTTTCACAAGTTCTCCTAGTAGCTGGTACAGATCTCTGTCCTTTTCAACGAGTTGGGCAGGAGGTCTATAAAGCACCAGGGTCCTGTATTTGGCAGGACCTATCTCTAGGTCAACACCTAGTAGTTCATGGTCGGATACGATGTTGCAATCCGTCGAGTTAAGAGTATCCTTGACATACAATATCACACCGCCACCCTCTCTGTCTGGCCTATCTTTCAAGAAGAGCTGGTAACCGGGAATCGTGAATTCACCTTCAAAATCTCGGCTTGAGGTTTTTATCCACGACTCCGTTATGGCCACCATCTCCGGTTCTTCTGTTGCTACGAGGCCACGAAGTTCTAGAAACTTGTTTCTGATAGACCTCGCATTAAACAGAAGAACTTTTAGGGAGTCCCCGACTGTATGACTCCCTACGCTCTTCCGTTTCCCGCTTTCTTTCTCTGTGGCGGGATCACTCCACTCTTTGTGACTTCAGAAAAGGTCGTTCCTGGAGTAACACGGGTGTACTGGCGTACGTCCTCCTTTACTCGGGGTCTAAC
>OZ018317.1:121390654-121525654 GCA_963969495.1 Ceratothoa steindachneri
TGGGTTTAGCTTTTCCCCTCCGATGTTCTCCGGTAACATAGGAGAACGGCCAAAATGGTAAATTTTAAGAGACAGATTCCGGACCTCAGCTCAAAAGGCAGGCCCTTAGAGGGTGTACTTATAAACAATCAATTCAATATATATATATATATATATATATATATATATATATATATATATATATATATATATATATATATATACTAAACTATTATACCTCTACATTACCGCTACAGTGTTTCCTCCATTCCATAGCCTATTGGCCACTCTGGCATTATAATATCCGTAGATTTCATACCTCCTAACTTCACAACTTTGTGAACTTCTAAAAAAATTATTTACTCCGTTTGTTTTCGTTTTTTTCATTACACGGTAGTGGTTTGGAGGTGGGGGCAAGGGTAATTTTTTTTTAAACTCGACTTATAGGTCATAAGGTCACCAGTTGCCAGTATCTCTTTCCTTTGCCACGCGGTTTTGCATACAAAGCGGAAACGTGGAGAGCAAAGCAATAATATTTATATTTAAGCGTAGTTTAGGAGCAGTATATCCCAATGAAGAGATGCAGGAAGCCATTGAGTCGGGTGGTGTACAAAAAATTGGGGGGGGAGGGAGGATGGGACAGTGGTGAAATGAGAGAGAAGTATTAGAGTTGCAAGGTTTCTTGTTGTGAATCTAAATCATTATACGTCGGCTATGAATGGGATAAATAAGATTCTTAAGTAAAGTACAAGGATATCAGAAATTAATTTATCTCAGAACAACAATAAAGATACAAAGAAATGCTTTGGCTATTATAAAATCAGGGATAATATAGGTCCTATTAAACAGGAAGCGGTTATGGACGAATCTGATGAGAAAATAGTCGAGGTACTTAATGATTATTTTGCTTTAGTATTTACGGAAGTGAATTTGAACAATTTAGTTTATGACAGCTATAGTTCTGGCTAGGTGGTGTTAATTACTATTAATGTATATAGGGAAATTATTAAAAGTCATAATTGAGTTAAATACTAGCAATACGTCTGTCTAAGATGACACTTATTCTAGGGCAGGTAGTAGCTCTGGAGAAAATATATACCTGATCACTAGATTTTTGGAGTAGCACCAAATGAATAGAAAATAGAGAAAATGCCCATTTTTAAGAAGGCAAGTAAAGAGGGCGCGAATAACTTTAGACTACTAAGTTTAACTAATATAGTTTGCAAAATTCTTAAGAAGGTAGTTAAAAGGGGTATATCTGAGCATCTAGATAGTGGTGGGTTAATCACCGATGCTCAGCATAGATTTAGAACAGGTAGAACATAATTTTAGCGAACATAATGGAATATATGGAGAATGTAGATGGGATCTAGGGGCGAGTATTGAATTCGATAGTTTGATGGTTAGAAGCAAAGGGTAGTGTTAAATGAAGTAAATTCATATTGGAGGGATGCTGTCAGTGGGTTACCTCAGGGATCAGTTCTGGGTTCATTATTATTTGTAATCTATATAAATGACCTTGGGAAAGCAGGTAATAGCAGTGTTAATTGGCTAATTCTGTACAAGAAGTTTACTTAAACAAGTTATTTGTTTGTGGCATATGACTAAAACCTTAAAAAATCCAAAATAGCACATGAAAGGATAATGGGGAATTTAGATATGAATTAGATGGACATTTGCTGAACTCAGTAGAGTATGAAAAAGACTTTAGATTAGTATTTATACAGGCATTGTCCACGCATTTTAGATGATATTAACCTACTAATGTCAGTGCAAAGGAAGGCAAAATTGATACTTTCTCTAGTCACCTTGAATATGAAGATATACTGAGGGTATCAACTATTTTCTCATTTAAAAGGTTTATGAGAGGAGATATGATTGAGCTTTTTAAAATCGGTTCGGGGATGGATAAGTTGTATTTTGGGAAGTTCTTCGAGTTGGAAGGTTGTAATAGGACAGAAGGTCACACTTGAAACTGTAAGAGAATATTTTTTCACTAATAGAGTGATAGATTTCTGTAATGATTTCAAACCTTCCCTACTATCAAACTAGGGAACGTGGCCATCTTGCAAGAAGTTCACTGTAATGTTTATGTAGTGGTAAAATAAGGGGACGTGAAGTATGGGGAGGCACGTAACTCAGTTGCGTAACGGAGTTGGCTTCTGTTACTAGCTCTTGTTAGTGTTTGGCGGGAAAATGTCTGTGTTGCCTTTGCCTTGGCTTTAACAATTTTCTCCCTTATTATGTACAAGGTAATTCGAACCTTTTCTGCCCCTATTAAGGATTATTCGACTTTTATTTGCATTCACTGCCGCTGTCTTCTGAAAAAAATGGTTGACTTCTGCTTCCCTCTTAAATGCAGGATAACCCGGCAACCTTGGCATTTCGGTATACGTAGACTTCTGTTTGCGTGTGTTTTTAGTGATTTATTTTCTTTTAAATTGGCTAAATCAAGGCTGTCTAGATTAAAATTATATCAATAAGCGTTAATATTTGTCTAGTTCTAGAACACGAGGAAAACCTCCGAGCTACGGGGAAACAGAGGAGTAAATGTTTTTGCTACTTTATTGCTGAAACCGAAATTTCCATGATTTTGTGGAAGTTGAAGGTTTTTCCTCACTCGTCTCCTAAACGCAATCCAATCTTGAGAACAGACGAGGAAAATCAACGACGGCATCTGCGCCAGAAAGTTTGTAAACAAAACATTCGGTTAAGTAACGGAAACGAGAATGCATATTGCATTCCTCAAACCTGCCCCGTTCCTACGTGTGTTGGGGGAAGGGGGGCTTGAGAACTGGAGGGTGGGAGGATGTCTTGTTTCCCTCTTGCATCCTTGGGAGCCCACGTTTCCGTTCTCCATGTCAATGAGAGAAGTCTGAAGTTGAGACGAAAATGTCGCAATTTCATTTACACCCCTGAACCATTCACTCGCGCCGTTAAAATGCACACACAAAAAATGTCAATTTTCATCGCGCCCGCTATTTGGGAATGGGGGTGGGGTTGGGGGATAGAGGAAGAAATGTCGGGGGTTTTGAAGTTAATTTCCTTTTTCTTCTTTTTTTTCTCATCCAAGTTGTGTTAAGGACGTACATATTATTGCGTGACTGACGAATAGTTGATTAAACCGCTAATGGTGTCATTGTCTTTTCCTTTTCACCCTCGCTTCACTTTTTAGGAAGGGGTTTAAGGATCGCTGTCGAGGGTTTAGTGAGTGGGTAATCCCAGTCCCACTTCCTGGACATATATTTTATTACCACACCGAGGTGAAGCAGAGGTGAAGCGTATCCAATACACCTACCTACCTTAGCCACTTCCGGTGAATAAGAATAACTCCGGTGCGTACCCTTTTGATCAAAACTAAGATGATGATCTCCTGAGTGTGTTCTCCACTCAGTATAAGCCAACCATGGGCAGGTCGGTGGAATAATGAGTTTTAAGCCGAGTGGATTGCTTAATAATTGCCAAGGGATCGTCCAAATTAGTTAAAGACACTTATACAAAAATAATCTTTGATGTACATGAATTTGAAATAAACCCAGCGTATATAAATATAAATATGATTAATCTTGCACTGAATAAATAAGTCTACAAAAATGTCGTGGGGATTACTTGCAGATTACTCACTGGGATGTTTGCGTCTTCATGACCCCAGACAGAACGAAGGGAATATTATTATTGAGTTAAACACTGAATTAAGTAACTGAATTAAGTAGGCTCAGGATGAGAATTTTAGTACACAAATAAGCTGATGAAGTTAGGGGAGGGGATAATTCAATTAACGATACCTTTGAGTTCGTAAGTATTTTTGAAGGGGGGGGGCGGTGAAGATCTTCTGGTGACTATGATCACACCTAGTCCGGCCATCCGAGGTTACCGAATGAGAGGGTAATCCTAGACCGGTGATATACTGATCCTTTGCCGGATCACGAAGGTGAGCCAAGCGGTGACTCAATCGGACTTCTTCCTCAAAGTACCTGTCCGATTATTTGGCTGCTGGAGTGGGTAGCCAAAACCGATTACCTAGCTACGTCTAGGGTAATCCGCAGAGAGAGGTTCTGTGTAACCTCACAGTCTGAAGGGGGGGTTGGGCTGCGAGAAGTTTGGCACCTACAAGTACCGTGATGGAACCAACCAATTCCCCGAGAAGTTCCTTTCTTGCAGTGGGCGAACGGTTTCTTATGTGGATCGAGTTTCACACAAACTCGACGTAGGTCCAAGGGCTTCTGCCTGAATCCAGGGAGAAGTCTTCCTTTTATTCCTCCCATGAGCAAAATCAAGAGAGCGAATCGAATTATCGTAAAATCTATATCGTCGCGCGAAAAACCTTTTTTCATCTTTGGGCCGACGATAGTTCTTTCCCGCCTTCGAGCCACCTCGCAGTTTACGATGCTGCGAAAAGGGGCGATAGAGAATTCGAGGCTGGTGTATTTGGAAATACGGGAATGACACGTAGCTTGTGTCGGAGTATTTATGCGTACACCTATGTACGCGGTATTCAGACTTCTATAATCGCATTTAGTTTGGTTTAATCGGCGATAGAGCGAGTTTGTTTTTCCAACCTGCCTGAACCCCCAGAGACGGCAATGTCCACTTTTTAACTCCCTCCTCCCCCTTCTCATCTAGGTCTATATGAACCTGATGTAGAGGGAGATAAAAGATGGTCGATAAAGAAAGCATAAGTAAGAATAAAGAAAACCTAATGTGACCTTCATAGACAGGAAAAGGAGTATAAAATGGAAGACTTCCAGTGTTTACGGCCTACTAAAAATCTTCGATGGTTCTATTTTCTTGTATTTTCTGCCTTCCAAACTTTATGCTTCTGAGTTCGAACGTGTCGAGTTCGAGTGTGACCCAGTCAGTCCCCAGCATATATTCTAATTCTACCCTGAATGGGCATCTTCTTCTTGCCATTCTTTCTTTTTCAAGTCCTTTTGATGTCCCTTCCTTTAGTGGTCGCAAACGTGAGTAGCCTGTTACTCTTGGTATCTAGAGGAGCTACAAACCCTCCCGAACCTGAGTGTAAATTAGGGAAGCCCCGTCACTGGGTTGACATAAACTCTGATGTTGGATTGGAAAGTTGTTGATGCGCTTACCCATCACTACCTCTCGCCGCTACTCTTTTTAACTCTACGACTATCATCCTAACCTTTTGTCTGCCTGCACTTGGTACCAGGACGAACTGTTTTCACCTGGACAGAATACAACTGGGGACGTTCATGCACTGGATCCCGTCAACACGGCGGCCATCCTAGCCGCCGTGTTGACGGGATCCAGCGCTCTGTCGAGCCCAACCTTAGCCTCTCTTCCTTCCTTCAGATAGCCTGTATTTCTCACCTACTTACTCAGTTTCCCTACAACCTCCTCCACAACTTTCTCTGGTTAGCCTCTAATTTCACAGGGTAGATGCTGACCTTCTTCTTAGCCAACAGTCCCGGATCGGGGCTGAGTGGGAGGGGACAATGTTCCCTAACCCCTGAGCTCCGGTCTGGGGTGGTTGGTTTTAACAACCTGCTTCATGTACACCCATACCTTCCTCACATCCCTTTTCCTTTTCTCTTCACACACTATCGGTTTTACGCCGTGCATAAGGTGGAGCCGCCATGCGGAAGGGCTAGTAGGTCACCAGGCGGAGGGGTGGCTTTAAATGGTGGCACCTGGCTCTGCCAGGCCCGTACGCACCCCTTGCAGAGCGGGCTACTGCGAGGGGTGATGAGCTATTGCATCCCGTAATTAAAAGAGGGTCATCATGGCTAATGATGTATCTATTAAAAAAAACAAAATCCCCTTAATTTCCCCGCATCCAACGTCGTAGCCACCCTTGGGCAGCTCCACAGGGGAAATGGAGGTCCCCCACCTGTGCCTGAGCAGGGGACCCTCCATATTACTCTAACAGGAAAGGAGTCTTACTCCTCTCCTTCACCTACGGGTGTAGGGGACTCCCCTCACCCATTTCTCTGGAGGTGCTTTTGGCCACCTCGCTTTTTCCAGCGGCAGTCCCGCCTTTTCTTTCTAATGGGACTGCCAATAAAGCCAGCAGGCAGCCCATAGCCGACCGCTCCCCAGTGAAGCGGCTCGGTAGGGCAAACCCCCTTAGGGGGGGAGAGGGAAGCCAGGGCCCTTCGGTCGCTTCCCTCTAAAGACCTGCTGGCAAGAATATTGAACCTTGCCGCGGTTAAGGCCTGTGCCTCCCCACACGTGACAAGTGACAAGGCTACCAACGGGACCTGCGATGTCCTGGTGGGGATGGCCAACTGGAGGCACCCCTGAGATAGACATGGACCTTGAGGCAACCCAGCCTCAGACGGTAGGGCCTTCCATGGGGGGGGAATTCGGGCTCGGCGCCAAGCACCAAACCCGAATCCGCCCCTATGCAAGGTCCTCCTCAAATGGCTGAGGGCTCCGAGGCAGTAAAAGGAGGGGAGGGATCTCCTCCGACAGGTGCCCCTACGACAAACAGGACCTTCTCCATTTCGGAGAGGGACCTGGCTGAAGCCGGTCCCTCTGGTCTGGGGGCTTCTGCCGGCGGAGATGAGAAGCGGGTTCATTCCCCGCCCTCCTCTCCTAAAAAGAAAAAGACTAAGAAGACTCGGGGCTCCTTTCCATCCGCAGGAGCTGCGGGCACTGATGGGTCTGCTGCTACGGTAAGCGACCAGGCCAAGATCGGTACATCCGGCCCCTCTATCCCCCCGGGTGCGGAGCCCCCGACTAAGACTAAACGTGCGCAGGGCGGAGCCACGATAAATTCAGGCCCCTCATTTAGAGGTTACCTGGCGTTTTCGAGCCCGCTGGCTTCAAACGATTCCTCGTTATTCACTCCACTGATGTTGCCCAAGGGCAACATGATCCATCATGTAATTGGTAGAGAGCTGAAGGTGACCATTTTCTCGGACGGTTTCTTCTGGCGAATGTGGCGGATTCCTCCGAGGCGGCCAAGATAAGTGCTCTTCGGACACTTCATGGCACCCCGGTGAGTATGACGCTGCACTCTACTATGAACTTTGTGAAAGGAGTAGTTTATGAAAGGGTACTCGTCGAATACTCCATAGAGTACATCACCTTAGAGCTAGCTGACCTTGGGGCGGTCAAGGTCAAACGTGTGATGAGAAAACAAGGAAGGGCCTAGAGAACCACTCCTACACTCTTCGTCACGTTCGACTGTGACAAGCTCCCTGAGTTGGTGCGTGCCGGTTGGTACCGCTACCGTGTAGAGTCATTCGTGCCTTTACGAATCGTTCTTGTAGACGTCCAAAGTCAGGGTCACCCGAAGTCTGTGTAAATTGCTCCAAGGCCGGACACGATAAGTCCAAATCGTGTGTGGCCAAGTGTGTCAATTGCGGAAAACCGCACCCCACTTCTTCGAAGCAATGTGGTGCATATTTCCATGAGAAAGAAATCCTGGCCGTTCAGCCCCAGGATCGACTCTCATTCCGCGAGGCTAAGGACTTGGTCCTGGCGCTCCCGGCTCTGCCTGGGACGTCTTATGCCTCAATAGATTGAAAAGCACCCGCTGCTCCTGGCTCATCCAGGCCAACCAGCACGGTTGTTTCCGTGCCCATTCGGAGCCCTTCTGCTGGTTCTGCTCGAAACGGGCGCTCCCCTGGTATAGCTGGTGGAAAAAATGGTTCACACCCAGCCCAGGCTAAAACCACGGCTACCCTCCTTTTCCCTGCGTGACCGTTTCCCGTAAGGCGAAACGGCCACGCGTCTCCACCGAGTCGTTAGACTTACAGGAGGCAACACCTCTGAAGTTGATCGCCAGGCCATCTCCTGGGGTTCCTAAAGCTGTCCCCCGAAAGGAGGACAGCAACAAATGAGCTTCGGCTCCTTCGCCCACGCCTAGTGGTGGGTTGAGTGGCTCGGAGACGCTGGTTCCTCGAAAAGAGTGCCCCTTGCCTCCGCCACTCTCGCCTAAGGTTTCGAGGCGGAGGGAGGAAAAGACCCGCATGGCGAGCCCAACCTCTCCCAATAAGTCCTCGAAGGCGACAGCGCCTTGAGCGCTTTGTCCGGCCAACAGCGCCTGGGGTTCTTCCTCCGGGAAGCGTACGGCCATTCCCGTGAGGCTCTTCTGTTTGAAGAGCGCTCCCGCGTCTCCTCAGAGCTAGACCTGGAGGACATATTCCTTCAATAGAATTGCTGTGGACTCCGGGCCAACTGGGAGGAGCTGCGGAGGCTCATCTTTTCCTGTTCCCCTTTAGCTATTTTTCTGAAGGAGACCATGCTAGGCGCGTGCCCCTTGACCGCTCTCCCGAGGTATAAAGGTCTTGCGACCCCACCACCACGAGATGTCCGTGCTGGGGAATGCGCGATTTACACCCGGCATGATGTCTCCGTTCTTCCTTTCACTTTAGATACCTACTTTCAGCCAGTGGCTGTGCAGCTTCACCTGGATAGGAGGTATACTATCATTTCTGCGTACATTCCACCGTTAGCTGACTTTGACGCTGGGGACTTGTGCCGCGTCGTGGCACGGTTGCCGAGGTCCTTTCTCTTGCTTGGAGATCTGAACGGAGGGCATCCCCTCTTTGGAGATTACTCAATAAATCCCAGGGGACAAGTCCTTGCCGATCTGATCGAAGAGCTTTAGATAGGTGTCCTAAATGTGGATGAGTTTACGCATCACTGTCCGAGAAACGCTTCATTTTCTTGCCTTGATCTATATTTGTGCTTTTGGGATGCACAGCCTGATTTTAATTGGGCGGTGGTCGATGACCTCCATGGTAGTGATCACTTTCCCATTCAAATATCATTTTCAGGGCAACTGCCGTCTGAGAGCCCACCTCAGTGGTGCTCCCGTTGGCGCGGTGGCCTGCATTTCCGTAAACGACTGAACTCTATCTCAGTCGATGAGTTTACGTTGGTAAATGAGGCCGTTGAGTTCTTCTCCGACAACCTTATCGCCACGGGCCTGACTACTATTTCCAGAACGTCTGGCCGTTTTGCACTCTGACCACTCCCATCTCCCATGGTGGTCGGCTGAGTGTGAGACGGCCCTCTAACAGAAGCGTTGTGCCTACATGCGCTATAAGCCCCGCCCGAACGATTTTCCTGTGGCTGAATTTCGTCGGGCTAGTGCTAGGTTCCGGTATATTTAAAAGTATGCCCACCGCTCTTCTTGGCGGGCATACGTGTCTAAACTTAACGGATAGACCCCTCTAGCAGAGGTGTGAAAGTGAGGCAAAAGGATTCTGGGCAAGTTCTCATAGGACCCCCCTCCCGTTTTCCTGGAGAATGGGACCGCAATCTCGGACCCCGCGTCCGTGGGGGTATCCTTCGTTACCGCTTTTTCCGCATTCTCTAGCCAGGATGCTGCTCAGCCAGCATTTAATGCACGTCGTGGTGTCGCGGAAGGCCGCTGGCTGGACTTACCTCTAGAGGTGGAGAACCCTTCAACGACAGGTTTACTCTGAGCGAGCTGCTTTCAGCTCTTGCTTCGTGCGCGGACACCGCCCATGGTCCAGTCGATGTCCCGTACGCAATGCTGAGACACGGGTGAGCGATCCATGGCCTTTCTGTTAGATTTGTTCAACACGATCTAGTTGGAGGGTCTCCTCCCGGATTACTGGCGAATCGCTACTGTGCTCGCCTTTCGCAAACGGGAGAGATCACTCTACTCTTGCCGGTTTCCGCCCAATCTCTCTGACCTCTTGCGTGTGTAAGTTGATGAAGAAATTGGTAAATGTTAGATTAGCCTTCTTCCTTGACAGCGGAGGCCATCTGTCTTCTGCACAGTGCGGCTTCCGCAATTTCTAGTCCACGTCGGATTCTCTGCTCCGACTGGAAAATGCCGTCTGCGAGGCTTTCCTTCGTAGACAGCACTACGCCACGGTGTTTTTCGATCTGGAGACTGTCCACATGATGGGGGCGAGGGGACGCCTCACAATGTTCGTATCTAAATTTTTGCGAGGTCGTCGATTCCGCGTACGGGGGAGGGGAGCCCTTCCCGGCCCAAAGATAGAGGAAGAGGGTGTCCCGCAGGAAAGTGTCCTCAGTGTCAAACTCTTTCCCCTGAGCATCAACGGCATCACCTCGGTGCTGCCGGAAGAGGTTCTCGCCATGCTCTACGTGGGCGACCTTTCGATCTTTTTTGGCGCGGCCCAGATGCCAACTTTGTCGCTTCGATTCCCACAGGCATTGAACCGCGTCTCTCGCTATGCCGAAGCGCAGAGGTTTCGCTTTTTCTTGGCCAAGACAGGTGGTGCACTTCTGCCGTCATACACGGCTCCACCCTTACCCAGACTTGTTTCTCAATGGGGTACGCCTGGAAGTGGTTGAGTCGCACCGTTTCCTTGGTCTTGTATTTGACCGATGTCTCACCTGGGAGGCTCATATTCGCAACCTTAGGGTCTCTTGTACCCGCGCCATGGACATTCTCCGTTCCGTGACGTTCAGCGCTTGGGGCGCTGATAGGGCTACTGCCTTACTTTTTTATCGATCCTTTGTTCGTTTGAAGCTCGACTACGGATGCTAGTTTTATGAATCCGCAGCTGAGTGTGTATTGCAGATCGTGGACTCGATCCACGACACTGGCCTTCGCCTGGCGACCGGTGCCTTTCGCACTTCCCTCATTGAGAGCCTACTTGTCGATGCTGGGGAGATGCCACTCGCTCTACACCGTGCACAGTGCATTATTCTCCTGTACGCGCCGGCCCGGCGCTCCACTTCCTCAGTCACTAACAGCTCTCACTGCATCCGCAGTTGATTTCGACGTCCCTATTTAGGGCTACGAAACTCCGTTGGCGCCCTTGGTTCTGCCCAGGACGCCACTCTGGGGGGTACCACCTTTGGCTATTTGTTGCAAAGCCTCTGATCCCAAAGCTTGTACAGCACCGGGGGCATTGCGTTTGACTTTTTTGGAGCACACCTCGTGTCACGCTAGAACCGTGCCAGCGTATACGTATGGCTCTAAGTCCGAAGAGGGGGTCGGCTTCCACGCTGTATCCCCTCTGTTTGAAGTCAGCTGGGCTCTGCCAGGCGCTGCGTCTATCTTCACTGCTGACCTGGTGTCAATACAGCACTCGGTACGGGAGATTACGTGACGTGCCCGGTTCGGAGACCGCTTTGTGATTTATAGCGACTTAGCGACCCACAGAGCGTCCTGAGGGCTTTTGAGGCATTGGATTCTCCGCATTCCCTGGTTCGCGATATCCGTGACGCCACGATTTGGCAAACTGGGCGGATGTCGAGATTATCTTCTGCTGGGTTCCTGGACATGTAGGAATTGCGGAAAATTAGGTTCGCCAGGCTTGGGCGACCGGACCAGCGTTTCGCTCTTGCTCACACCGACTACATGGCCTGAATACGGGTAGCTCTTCGGGCTGCTTTGTAAAGAAGATGGGAGACGGTCGATGCTAACCTAAAGTTGCGTACCATTGCGCCGCGACTGTTCCCATGCACCTACTCCCCAATGATGTGAAGGCTTCAGGTTGTTTTTGGTGGAGCACTCGCCTGCACCCTACTGTGAAAACTGTGTTTTCCCCAGAATATTCGGCCTATTCTTGCTGAATGTTCCAGTCTCGGCGATTTTCGCGCCCGTTACCTGTCCCGGTACCGGGATTGGCGGGGTTTCTACCGCCTGTCTATTGTACTCGGTACGAGTTCGTGCACATTGACTGGTGGAGTTATAGACTTTTGGGGGGAGGCCGGCCTTCTCCCCTTTATTTAGCTAGTTTTTGAGGGGATTTTCTTATTTCTGTAGGTCGCACGTTCCTGCGCCGGGGGCAGTCAGATCTTGCCCCGCGTCGGAGCTTGCGTTTGTTGCCTTTTTCATTTTATTATTTTTATTGTTGTTTTTCATTTTAAAGTAGCCTGGTAATAGGTAGTGGTGAATAAAGCGACTAATGCCCAACTAGCAGTCGCCAGATGAGCTCTTAAAAAAAAATGACATATTTGTAAACCTGAGGGAGCACAGTGACTGCGAAGTAACGGTGACTAGGAAGCATGTGAGCCATCAATTTGATGAAACCATCATCTTCAACAATGGAGAATGGCTGGTTGTCAAGAGCAATCATCTTCATACCTTTCCTATGATTCACTCTTAGATCTTTTTCTGTTGTTCTCTGGCTTCACACGCCTTTTGCAATTCCTTTGGATGTTTTTGCCACCTTTTTGTCCCTCGCTCTAATGATGCATTTGCATAGCAATCACTTAGCTATGTTGTCACAGTTGTCTGCTACTCTAAAGAACTGCCAAATTGTGCTTCTATTTGCAGGCAATGTCATTGTATTCTATTATGACTACTTATTGAGATAGTGAGTTCTGAAAAATATAAAATGCAATTAACATATGTGAGTGATATCATTGATGTACATATATTATTTACGAGTGTTTGGGATTTGCATTTTTATTACTACAAACAATTGTAAGTTGCCTCATAAGCAGAACAGCATCACCCAGTAAATGAGGCTGGCTATAAATACTAAGCATAACAAACTATAAACAATGTTAAAACCTGGACCAGCTATCCGGTGAAATCCGGTTCCGGTCGATTTCAAAAAGATGAATCCGGTGCATCCCTATTCTGAATTTCTCCCGTTTTTGCGTCGCGAAATCGAATAATTTTGAACTTTGAAATTCATAGGCTCCTTCCTCCACTGTCCCTCTTTTAATACCCTTATTAATGCTTTCTCACTGTATTTCTCGTTCCGAGGTAATTCCCCCGTTGATCAGGAGGTGAAAAATCAAAGCGATTATTTTTAAGCGCCCAGGAAAGAGAAAAATTCCAAGGTGGTTGATTTTTACCCGTAGGTGGAAGGCAAAGAGGCCTTTAGGTATTCATTCGGCAACTCCGCCTTGGGCTCGTATTTGATGAGGAAATCGCAGACGGTAGACATAAAGAAGTTCGTTCGTACATACGAATTTGCTTACATATGGGTGTAATTTTGGATTTCTTTCATCGAAATAAATCTGTATATAACTGTGCCCCCTTCCCTCCTCCCCACCGGTAATACTTGTTTCTCTCGTTTGTTTCCGGATTGGATGGAAAGCGAGCAGCAGTTGGGTCGCATTGGGAAAGCACTTCAAATTAGGACGAGTGCACAGAAATTTGGAAATTAGAATATATTTTCTACCCTTTACTCCCCACCCCACCCCACACCCCATGTCGGCGAGTCTGTATTGTAGCGGTATTGTGGACAAGCACATGTCTCAAAGACCACATAATTTGAGGGGCATCATTGACACCCGCCAATTTGGAATAAGACGAGCATTCTTCCACACATAAAGGGTGCCTGATAAAGAACGGCTCCCATTCCACATAAACACAGTTATCGCCTGTATATTGAAGATCAACAAGGATCCAGACGTCGTTTGAGAAAGTCTGAATATCCTGATCGATATAAAATCTCCGTATCAACGCCCTCGTCAACAGAACCTTTTCCAGTATTTTGATGCCGAATTCAGAGAACTTAGTATCTCAGCTGTTCATCAACAATGGCTAGCCACAAAAGTCTCTTGACCATGCCGTAGAACAAAGGATGGACTCATATGAGGGGTGGTCAATAAGTTTTGCGAACCGGTAGGGCCAAACAGAGGAAGGGGAATGACTGTTTGTGGGGGTGTTAGGGGAAGTTATGACAAGTCAGGACCTGCAGCCGCACGCTCCTGCCTCGTCTATTTAAGAAGCAGTAGCTGATCACAGATCGTCAGTCACAAATGTTTCAACAATAGAGAAAGTTGAGCACCGCGCAGTGATCAAAGTTTTGACCAAGGAAGGCAAGAATGCAAAAGAGATCCATGAACGCATGGTTGCAGTGTACACCGACACCGCCCCTTCCTATGCAACCATTGCTCGCTGGAATAGGGAGTTCCGCCATGGTCGTGAGTCCCTTGAAGATGAACCCTGTCCAGGACGCCCGTCAGACGTGACCAACGAGGACAATGTGGCCCGTGTGGAGAGGATGATCCTCAAAAATTGACGGGTGAAGGTCGAAGAAATCGAGCGAGAACTTGGAATATCACATGGAAATGTTATCAACATCATCCACGACAATTAGGCCATGACCAAGGTCTCTGCCCGTTGGGTCCCTAAAAACCTCAGGCCCCGTGATCGACTTCAACGTCGTCAAAATCCACAAGGCCCGAGTTGCACAAGCTACCCTGCGCGAGTGCGGATTCGATGAGCTCAACCATCCCCCCTACAGTCCAGATATGTCCCCTAGCGACTGCTTTATATTCCGCCAGCTCAAGGCTGCACTGCGTGGACGCCGGTTTGGGGGCGATGAAGATGTCCAGCTCGCCGTCCAGGAGTGGATTGAACAGCAGTCGGGAGATTTATGGTTGCCTCAGGGACAAGTGGCGCCATTACATTGAAGTCGAGGGTAGTTATATTGAAAAATAATAGAACACTTTTCCTCATATCTCGTTTCCTTATATCCGAATTGCAAAACTTATTGACCGCCCTTCGTACCACACAGAAGTAAAAAAACACTTACAATAGACCATAATTACCAACTAATCATTAACGCAGAGCACCACCATGATTCATCCCATGAGCTAGGTAGCGGGGGCTGAAGGTCTCTTAACACAAACTTACGCGCGCAGAAACGTACAAAACAGCGAGTTTTTACCAAGATTTTTGCGGAGCTGTAGTTAATTCTTAGCACGCTTCTTGAATACTCTTCTAGCCGCATCGTCATTTAAGACACAGAAAGAAATGTAGACTTGTGACTCTCGGAGAAAAGGCAGCTCGAGCCTAAAAAAAATCGAGAATATGGAAGGAGACGAGAAAATACTCACATGTAATCGAGATGATTTTTTAAAGAGACGGAGATGGCAAAGAGTGTCATAGAATGAAGACTACTGGCCTTCAACATAAGAATCGTCTTATACCAGATAAAGACAAAAGATGGCGTGCTGACTTCCTTTAAATTTTATGCCCAGATGAGAATATTTAGACGTAATTGCTCTCCTCCCTCAGACGACTCCAATATTTTGTTTAGGGTGCACAAGTGAACAAGATGCCTAACGAGAATGCACCAGCAACAACAAAAAAGGCCAAAATTACCTTAGACCCCATAGGAACCTAGCAACGGTAAAACAATTCCAATGCCACAAACAAATTATTGAACTAAAACAAGAAAAGTCATTCAATATTTTGGCGTGCATCCTTCACACCATAATTGAACTTGACACGAGCGAGTAGGAATTAAGAGATATGCTTAAAACTTTGGAATAGGAGAGATATGGTTCCCCCAGAACCCCCATCTGCAGATGTATCTACTGAATGTTAAATTCACCCACTCCCCCTTGAAATGCCAACAAGAGAGAAACGAACCAACAAAAAAAAACAACCAAGAAAGCAGCAGACAATACAGAGAAACACAAAAATAAAAGTCGAGAGAACAGGCAAGAAATGCTTACGCATGACGACGAAGATGCATCAAATATCAAACAGAAAACGCTAAGTACTTTGAAATAAACGCACATATACAAACAACTAGGACAACACCCCAAAAGGAGAAGAAAATAAAGACTCTCAGACGTGGTAGACTTCAACTTGCGCTCTATACACAACGGTTAGCAGACTTTTTCTCGAGCATGTTCTCCCTACTCCGGCCGCTTTCCTGCGATAGCATCGATTTTGCGTTCGGGTGTTGGGATCCATCTCCCGCCCATGGACCATGAAGAAGGCGCCACGCAAGGAAATGTTCTAATTGTGACACTCTTTGCCCCGAGCATCAACAGTATCACATACTCGTATGTGTTCCCGGAAGGTGTTTTTGCTACGCTCTACGCGGACGAACTTTCGATCTATTTTGTTCCGTACAAGATGACAACTCTGGAGCGTCGACACAAACAGACATTGAACCATAATTCTCGCTATTCCAAAGCGCCCTAGTTTCGGTTTTCCTTGGCCAAGAGTAGGGTGGTGTACTTCTGACGACATCTATGACTCCACTCCAACCCAGACTTGTTTCTAAATGCAGTTCGCCTGACAGTGCTGGATTCACACCGTTTCCTTGATCTTGTATTTGACCGCCGCTCACTTGGGAGGCTCATATTCGCAGCCTCAGGGTCTTGTACCGGCGCCATGAATATTTTTCGTTCCATGACGTTCAGCACCTGGGGTGCTGATAGGATTACTGCCTTACTTTGAAATCGATCCTTTGTTCGTTCGAAGCTTGAATACAGATGCGAATTTTATGCATCCGCAACCGAACGTGTATTGCGGAAGGAGGACTTGAGTCACCACATGGCCCTTCGCCTAGCGACCGGTGCCTTCCGCACCTCCCACATTGAGAGCCTATTTGTCGATTCTGAAGAGATGCCACTAGCTCTACGCCGTGTACAGTGCATCATTCGCCTGTACGCGCGAGCCCAGCGCCTCTCTCAGTCGCCAACAGCTTTCACTGCATACGCAGCTGGTCTCAACGGTGCCTATGCCACCCAGAGACGCCAAGCATACTTTAAGCCCTTTGAGTTTAGGGCTAGGAAACTCTTTCGAGAGCTCAGTGTAGAGCCCAGGGCGCCACTCTGGCGGGTAACCCCTTTGACTATTTGTCGCCACGTATCTGCTCTCAAAGCTTCTACAGCGCTGGGAGTATTACGTTGGCCGTTTTGGAGCACACTCCTTGTCACGCTGGAACCGTGCCAATGTATTAGGATGGCTCTAAGTCCCAAGAAGGGGTTCGGTTTCCACGACGAAACCCCTCTGTTTGAAGTCAGCGGGGGTCTGCCAGGCGCTGCGTCTCTCTCCATGGCCGAGTTGGTTGCAATACATCGCTCGGTACGGAAGATAACACGTCGTGTCCTGTTTGGAGAAAGGATTGTGATCTATAGCGACTCACAAAGCGCCCTCAGTGCTCTTGGGGCATTGGAATCTCCACATCCTCTGGTTTGCGATAACCGTGATGCCATGTTTTAGTGAGCCTGCCGGATTTCGAGATTATCTTCTGCTGGACATGTGGGAATTGCAAGCGATGACGGCGCCAAAGAGTCCGCGTGGACTGGACAACCAGACCAGCGTTTCCCTCTTCGTCATACCTATTATATGACAGGAATCCGGGCTGCTTGGCAAAAAAAAGATGGGAGACGTATGAGAGAAACTTAAATTACATGCTATTGCGCCGCGACTGTTCCCATTTTCTTACCCCCCAATGTCGAGACAGCTTCAGGTTGCTTTGTGTCGTCTCCGAATTGGGCACACTCGCGGACGCATCGCTATTTGATGGAGCGCTCGCCTGTCTCTCCTCTACTTTTTTGACACTCTTTGGTGTAGGTTACACGATCCCGCGCCGGGGGGGGGGAGGAGGGCTACCCGTGATTCGCTTTCTGTTTATCTTGTTTTGTTGTTGTTGTTGTCGTCGTCGTCGTTCCTTTTTACATGTCGTTACTTGTTTTTTAATTTAGCCTATTCTTAGCCTGTAGCGTGAGTACGGCGATTTTTGCCCTATTAAGCAGTCGCCAGATGGGCTCTTAGAATTAACCCCCCATATGTCCCGCGCTCTCTTGTATGTATGTCTTTTCTTTCACCCCCCCCCCCCGCCGTCTTAATTTGTCTTCCATGGCTTGTGGGTGCATTTCGAGGGCTTTGAATTGCGATTCCATTCCCATTTGCCCTTCCTGGCCTACGTTCACACGGCTCCGAAGTAGGCCTCTTCCGGAGCCGGTTGATCTATCAATGAAATGGGACTTGAAATATAATGTTTTATTTTCCTTTTTGCGGGGGGAGGGGGAATTGTCCGTGAAAAGTAGTGGTGATAAACCGTTGGGGCTCCGCGAATCTCAAGGTAGTGAACTCATTAATATTTTTCGCCCATTTTACCACCCGGAGTAGCGTGACCTTACTCCCTTGTTGTATTCCATTGAATCAAGAAAATCTCCCTCAGATGTCTATATGAATTTCAAGTACGGCACTTGAAGAATAGCCGAGCGAATGCGATTCCGCCATGCCGTTGTGAACCCAATTTTGGCCTCGTCACTATGGTGACACCGGGCTTCCAACTCCCTTTTCATTCGCTGGCTTCCTTTTCTGTTTCGAACGTAGATATTGTATATTCTATCGTCCTTATGATTTTTTGATGGACCTTGGAATGGTACTTCATGCATTTCTAATTCCTCTCTCGGTATGTTCTTGCCCCTTCCCATTCCTTTGGTTAAGGATGATTTTTTCACCACTGGGCTGTAGATTCCAAGGTCTTGAAATCCGAGCTCGTCTGGGTCTTATTCATCGTGTACTTCATATGCGCACACTCCTCGTGGTTCGGAACTCGCCACCCTCCCCACTGCGATATGTACCAGATGTAACATTTAAATATCTAGCAATAAACATTACAAAAATTCTTTTGATCTTCTGGCTCCGCAGTTGTTCGTTCAGGCCGAGGTCGGTTCGCTGCTGTAAAAACAGCTTAGATAAGTATTTGTGCAGCACCCATTATAGGGTGAGGGGTGGACTCTTCGAAACTCCGCGTCACTTCGGTTACTTTTCGACTATTTCTTCGTCTACTCCTAAGCCCTAAGGGTATTACATGAATTGTTAGTTCTGAAGACTTGACTTCTTTGTACACCTATGGTTCAGAGCACCTCTCAGTCACAGGCATTATGACATTAACTATTGCAATATCGCCATTTTTATAATCTTGTTTACTAATCCTCCTCTATTTATCCCCATTTCCCTTCATCTTTCTCCCTATTCCCATTTTGAAAATGCCATCGTCAGTTCAATCACTTTTGTGTATTGAAATTTCCCTAATCGATTGTTTCTTGTAGTTCTCACTTTAAACGAACCGGGCATTGTTAGCTCCATCATTTGATGATGGCTGGTAATTTACAACCGACCTGGAGGGAGGGAGGAAGGGGCAGGCGGCAGCCATTTCCGCTCTTCCTTTCGCTTCTCAGCTGTCTCGATATCGGGCAGCATGGTTAGGGTGGCTAACGCGGAAGCAGACCCACCCCCACCCCCATCCCCATCCGAGCCCTATGAATAAAAAAGTCAGTCCGTGGATGTGGGGGCGGTCCATAGCACTTCGCTACCTCCCCGTAAGGCGCACGGCGATTTGTCTTCCTGGCCGCCGTGCTGACGGGACTCAGTGCCCCTTTCGACCCTAGTTTAGCCTCTTCTCCTTCGTACTGACACCCTGCATTCTTAGTCTACACTCTCACTTTCCTTAAAACCTCTCACATAACTTTCTCTGGTCGGCCTCTAATTTCACAGGGTAGATGCCGACTAGCTTCCTCTCACCCAACCATCTCGGTTGGGGGTTAACAACCTACCTCACACCCACCCTCATCATCCTCATATACCCCTTTTCTTTCTTTTGATGGACTATTAATTTTACGCCGAGAGCCTAAGGTGGAACCGCCATGCTGATGGGCTGCCTGGCCACTGGGCGGGAGGAGTGGCTTCTAATGAGCTGGCTTTGCCGACCACGTATTCACCCCTTTCAGAGCGGGCTACTGCGTGGGGTGATTAGCGTTTGCGTCCCGTGAATTTAATAGGGTCACCCTGCCCAATGATGAAGGTATTAAAGCAACCTATCTACTTCCCCTGTAACATCGTCTGAGCCGCATTTGGGAATCCGTGATGTCTTGGTGGTGATGGCCACATGGAGGCTCCCCCCCCTCCTGCGATAAACATGGTCTCTGAGGTAACCCAGCCCCAGAAGGTAGGATCTTCCATGGGGTCGAGCCACAGCTCGGTGCCAAGCAAAGAACCCTAGCTCGCTCCTGTGCAAGCTTCTCCTCGGACGGCTAGGGTCCCCGAGGCTTCACAAGGAGAGGGAGATCTCGTCTCCCCGCTGGTGCCCCTGTGAAACCAAGAACTTCTCCATTTCGGAGAAGGATTTTGCTAAGGACGGGCAATCTGGCCTATGGAATCTTTCCGGCGGAGGAGAGAAGCGGATTCATTCCCCACCCTCCTGTGCAAAAACGAAAAGAAACGGAAACAGGATGAAAAAGACTCGGGGCTCCTCTCCCTCCCTGGGAGCCACGGGGAGGGACTGGTCCGCTGCCGTTTCAGTAAGTCACTAAACCAAGATTGGCACGTCCGGTCCCGGTGCTCGCCTTGGTGGGGAGTCCCAGACAAATACCAAAATTACAAGTGCGCTGCAGAGCGGATGTCGATTACGTCAGAGCACCTCAATCAGAGACCTGGCGTTTTCGAGCCCGCTGGCTTCAAACTTTTTCTCGTCGTTCACTCCACTGATGGCAGCATGTCGGCCAAGGGCAACATGATTCATCAAAGGAGAGCACTGGCTAACGTGATTGGTAGAGAGCCGAAGGTGACCCGTTTCTCGGACGGGAGCCTTTTGGCGAATGCGTCGAATCATTCCGAGGACGCCATAATTAGTGCACTTCGTACATTTGATACACGCCGCACTCTAGCATGAACTTCGTGAGAGGACTGGTTATGCGAGGGAGCTCCTGCACTACTCCAAAGATAACATCACCTTAGAGCTGGCCGACCATGGGGTGGTCAAGTTCAAACGCGTGATGAGAAAACAGGGAGGGCTTTCGAGACTCACCCCTAAACTCTTCGTTACGCTCGACAGTTACAAGCTCCCTGAGTCCGTGCGTGCCGGTTGGTATCGCAACCGCGTGAAGGCATTCGTGACAGTACTGCGGACGTACACTTCATCCGCTTGGGTCATACGAATCGTCATGGTAGACGTGCAAAGTCTATGTTAGTTGCTTCAAGGCCGCACACGATAAGTCGAAATCTGCGTGTGGCTAAGTACGTCAATTGTGGAGAGCCGCAACCCGCTTCTTCGAAGTAATGTGGTGCGTATTTCCTTGAGAAGGAAATCTCTCTCGAGAAGGATCGTCTCTCATTTCGACAGGCTAAGGACTTGGTTCTTGCGCGCCCGGGGCTGCCTCAAAGTTAAAAAGACACCCTCTGCTCCTGGACCCTCCATGACTACGATCAGGGTCGTTTCCGCGCGCATTAGGAACCCTTTTTGCTGGTTCTACCCACCCCAGGCGCTCCCCTGGTACAAATGGCGGCAAAGAGTTCACACCCAGCCCGCCTAAAACTATGGCTCCCCCCAGCGTGACCGTTTCCCGTAAGCAAAAACGGCCGCGCGCTTCCAAAAATTCTTTAGACTAACAGAAGGCAAACCCCTGAAGTTGGTCATGGGGCCATCTTCCGGGATTTCTTGTTGCAATAACCTAGTAATTGCTCCACTCAAAACCAATCAATCAATCAATTTTGGTATTTATAAAGTTTCTCCCCAAAAGGAGCACAGCACTAAAGGATCTTCGGCTCCTACGCCAACACTCAATGGTAGGCTAGGTGACTTGAAGTCGGTGAATCCTTCAAAGGAGGGACCGCCCGCTCCGATGACGCTCAGCCTGCCTTACGTTTTGAGGGGCAGGGAGGAAAAGACTCGCATGGCGAGCTCAACCTTCCCCATAAGCCCTCGAAGGAGACAGTGCATTGTCCGGCCATCAGTTGCCGGAGTTCTGCCTCCGGAAAGTGTACTTCCATTCCCGTTAGGGTCTTCTCTACGAAGACGGCCCCGGACTCTCCTCCTAGATAGGTCTGTAGGGCAATTGCCCCTCCAGGGTTTACCGCCTTGCCCTGGCGGAGGAGCTTGCGAGATCTGAGCCCAGGAGCCGTAAGGCTAAGTTCTTACAAAGGTCCAACCATACTGGATGGGCCCTGGGTGAGGAGCTAGCCAAGCGTACCCCATATTCTGTGGGGCAATTGTGATCATGAACTCCAGTACACTTTTGGCCCACATGGTTCCGGCTATAGATTATTTCTGTACGGGTCGACGGAGGCGCCCACTGGGGGTCATCGTCTGCAGGACCGTGCCATAGAGGAAGTTTGGTTGCCTGGGTCGCCATTTTGTTTCTGGGAGGTCTTCGCACCGCAGCCCAGAGAATCTCAGTTATGCGGCCCAGCTGTTTTTAAAATATAGTGGTAGTCAGGGGGTGGGTTACCCCGTCTGGGCTGTAAGGGTGCTCTTTTGACTCACGATGACGTTTTGGCGCATGCCCTCGGCTCCAGAGGCAACCCCCCCCACCCCCCACCCCCCACCCCCACCCCACCAAAAAAATATATATATTGGTAAGCTTAATAAAAATAATTCCAAGAGACCGCAGGTTTCTGGTCACCGTGCCTTGGACCCTGATATTAGAAGATTTGACCCTTTTGGGTCAGAAGTTGACCCTGAGCTCGATTATGACCGATTTTTAGTTTTAAAAGCAAACGATTGTCTTCTTAGTAAGGCTGATATCTTTGACGTCTACGAAGATTTTGTTGAAAAATGTGGCGAACCTGCTCAAATGTGGCCACGTAATGATGGCGCATTGATAGTCGAGGCAAAATTCAAGCGAACAGCATCAGTGGATTAAGAACCTACAGTCTTTAGCTTCTGTAGACATGTCCTCTGCTTCGCACCCGACATTTAACACTTCTAAAGGTGTTATTCGATCGGGGGAACTAATAGTGTCGTAGAATGGACTCTCGACGGTATACCATATATAACTATTTGTTAAGGGAACTATTCAATTATATTTAGAGTGCGTGGTTATCTGGTTGACCGATGTAATTTATCTTCAATATGCTTAAGAAGTGGAACTGAGCTCAAGGATAATAATATGGCTTTCATTAATAAAATAGTTTTATTAATTAAACTATCAACAACACACAAAACGGAAAATGTTTACATAAACAGAGAATGGAAAGGGTCGTGGGAATATCTGACTAATCCAAGGATTAAGATTTGGGAGAGATTTAAAAAGGTAAACAAATAAAAATTAAAGGGATGGGATGGTTCGGTAAACCATTTAAAGCACAGGATAGGGTTGACAAAAAGGTTAAATACTCAAAGGTAATGTTCAGCTTACGTAATTAAAAGTTGTTGTGCAGAGGAAGGCGACGCGAAGGAATCTTCGGTCCGCTGGCGAGTTCCAGCCGAAGGGTGTGGATTAAATGATCCTGACGTGACGTCATGGAATGAGGACCGTTTCTTGACGAACGGGCTTGAAGAACAATGGCTGTTCTACGTTGTTCTCTTCCTTCTGAACAACAAGGGGGGGGGGGTGAGAACCGTCTCTTGTCTACGGGCTCAAAGAACAATGGTTGTTCTAACGTTATTCTCTTTCTGAACAACAGGGGGGGGGAGGGGAATAACCATCTCTTGTCAACGGGCTCAAAGAACAATGGCTGTTCTAACGTTGTTCTCTTTCTGAACAACAGGGGGGGGAGCCTTGTGGACTTGGCGTTTTGAAGGCTCGAACCTTGGCACTCAAGGGATATGGTCCTCTTCTGGACAATAATGGTGGATCTCGAGGTAGAGGGCCCTGGTGCACAAGGTGAGACCGGATCAGCGGGATGTCTCGCGAAGATAATCTGGATCTGAATCTGCTCTTATTAGTAAAGTTTCCATATAAATAGTCGATCCATCCCCTTGGCGTAGGGGACAATGGAGTGGGGGCTTCGAGGGAATGCCCAACCGGGTCATGAGAACATACCTTATCTGCCCATAAGCCTAACTCAATCTGGCGAGGTTGGCGCATGGGGCGAAACGGGGAGGGGGGGGGGGTGAACCTCCTTGGTTAAATATTGACTCAGGTGGGGTGATAACGCGTCCGGCTTCAAGGCGAAGATGCACTGGGTAGCAACGTGTTTCTAAACAACATGTGATAGCGGTTGAA
Organism: Ceratothoa steindachneri; assembly: GCA_963969495.1. Lineage (NCBI taxonomy): Eukaryota > Metazoa > Arthropoda > Malacostraca > Isopoda > Cymothoidae > Ceratothoa > Ceratothoa steindachneri. The sequence continues at coordinate 121,414,232 of OZ018317.1, forward strand.
ATTAAGCGGCCTCAAACCGTTCTATCACAAATAGATTATGACTTCGACTGGCTGGTGTCAAAACTTACCAGTCAAAAGGTTTTAAGTGCCCGCCGCATTTCTCGGTTTATAAATGGCGCTAGATTATCTACCACCACAATAATCTTGCCCTTCAACAAATTGGAACCACCCAAGTACATTAAGGCTGGCTACATTAATATCCCAGTCAAGCCTTACATTGAAAACCTACGGTGGTGCTTCCATTGCCAACACTTTGGCCATGTAAGCAAGGTTGTGTGTTAATTGTGGAGCAGATTTTCATGGGACACCCTGTTCTCAACAGCCATGCTGCACTAACTGTAGTGAAGAACACCCTGCAACATCACAGCAATGTACTTTCTTTCTCTATGAGAGAGGAGTCATTGCTATTAGAAACAAGAACAGGGTCAGTTTTAAAGAGGCCAGAAGAAGAGTAAGGGAGACGTACGTCCAACCTGGTGTGAGCTTTTCTGATTCTCTACGTTCTACCAGGCCAAAGAAAGAGAGAACCAGAGATATCCTCCTGGCTCTCCTCTGCCTGACCAGGTAAAAAGTCGTCCCCGTCCTAAACGTACATCTCGTGATGTACGTTTGTCAGCATCTAACAAAGTTTCTGAACATGTCAACAAGAAGAGGAACCTTCCATCCTCTCCTGGTTCCCCAAGGGTAGCTAAACACCTTGCTACCACCCCAGAGCATGTGGATGTTAATCATGTTGGTCCTCAAGTAGTATCCATCCTACCTCTGGATATCCACCCTGCTCCTAAAGGCCCAAGATCTCGTTCAGCTCCAAAGCCAACTATCACTCCAACCCCCCTTGTTGATACTGTTTTTCGACTCCTTTGACCCCTAAAAGAGAAGGAATCAGCCCTTGCTAGTTCCCAGGAGCCAGCTGTTGTGGAGGCTTCCCCCTCATCTCAGGAGGAACCCCCAAATCTGAGTTCACATCCTTCTCTGCCAGCATCGGATCCACAACCTTCGCCAATACCCTTGCCACCCCCATCGCATCTACCATCCCAACTAATACCACTGTGTCAACGCCATCTGTTCAATCGACACCTGAACTGACTTCTGGAGTTGTTTCCATCTCTCCTTCTCCAGTGATGACAGTTCTTTCGTACAGCCACATATCAAAATCTGATACACCGCCTCTTAAAACGAAAACTCAAACTTCCAATGCCTCCTTTGCCATACTCCAAACCTAAGGTTAGTATGACACGAACTACTTCTGTTGGTAGTTCAAACCCAAAATCTCCTACCCCTAAAGGTAGGAAGAAATCTAGCATTATACGTAAACGCTAACAATGTCTCCAATTATTCATTGGAACCTCCAAGGTCTCTTCCCCAGATGGGAAGAGCTCAAGCTCCTGGTAGAGATTACAATCCCGATTGTATTGCTCGTCTCCACTCTTTCCTCGGCATATCAGGCACCGTGCTTGACTGGTTCCGCTCTTACTTCTCGTCCCGTACCCAATCCGTTGTGATTGACGACGTTTCATCCGACTCTATCCCCATTCGCTTTGGAGGGCCACAAGGCTCTGTCCTTGGTCCTCTACTATTTCATATCTACCTTCTCCCGCTTAGTTCCCTTCTCCGTAATCTTGGTCTATCCTTCCACCTATATGCTGATGACACTCAAATTTTCGTTTCCTCATCTCCGACGTCTCTTGCCTACTCTATCACTTACCTCCTGGCTGCCTCCATTTCTGACTGGCTCTCTACCAACTTCCTCAGGCTTAATCACTCCAAAAATGAAATTCTCCTCGTCGGCACCCCTGCTCTTGTCTAAAAATCTAAATCTCTCTTTCCCTCGCTTACTCTGGGCGTTAATACTATCATTTTCTCTGACTGCGTTAGGAATCTGGGTGTTGTTTTTGATGAGCATCTCTCCTTTAAGCCTCATATCCGCAATGTCAGCAAATCCTCCCTATGTTTCCTTCGTAACTTCTCTCGCATTCGCTCTCACTTAGATCGCCAAAGACTTGAGACTGCTGTTCATGCCTTCATCACCTCTCGCCTTGACTATTGTAACTCTCTGCTTGTGAATCTGCCATCCTCCTCTCTCCGCCCCCTTCAACTTGTACAGAACTATGCCACCCGGCTTCTCCTCCGTCGCCCTCGCTTCTCTCCCTCGAAACCCTTGCTGCATGAACTGCACTGGCTTCCTGTCAGATCCCGTACTCACTTCAAGATACTTCTCTGGGAAGATTACTCAATAAATCCCAGGTGATAAGTCCTCTCCGATCTGATCGAAGAGATTTAGATGGGTGTCCTAAACTTGGAAGAGTTTACGCAACACTTGTCCGAGAACCGCTTCATTTTCTTGCCTTGACCAATCTTTGTGCTCTTCGGATGCACAGCCTGATTTTGATTGGTGGGTGGTCGAAGACCACCTAAGAACTGCCGCCTGAGAACCCACCACGGTGGTGCTTGGCGCGGGTGCGGTGGCCTGCATTTCAGGAAATGACTGAATTCTCTATCTCACTCGAGGAGTTTAGGTCGGTAGAGGAGGCCGTTGAGTTCTTCCTCGGCAAAATCATCGCCATGGGCCTGACTACTATTCCTAGAACGTCTGGCCGTTTTGCACTCCGACCACTCCCATGGTGGTCGGCCGCGTGTGCGACCTCCCTCAAACAGAAGCGTTATGCCTACAGTCGCTATAAGCGCCGCCTGAACGATTTCACTGTCGCTGAATTTCATCGGGCTAAGGCTAGGTTCTGGTATATTTCGAAGCACGCTCGCCGCTCTTCTTGGCGGGCATACGTGTCTTCACTTAACGGGAAGACCCCTTTTGCAGAGGTGAGGAAGCCAGTCAAAAGGATTCGGGGCAAGTTCTCGCAGGACCCCCGTCCCGTTCTCCACGAGAATGGGGCCGCAATCTCGCACCCCGCGTCCATGGCGGAATCCTTCGCGACCGCTTTTTCCGCATTCTCTAGCCGGGATGCTGCTCCGCCAGCATTCAATGCACGCGTGATGTCGCGGAAGGCCACCGGCTGGACTTTACCTCCAGAGGCGTAGAACCCTTCAACCACAGGTTTACTGAGAGTGAATTGCGCTCCGCTCTCGCTTCGTGTGCGGACACCGCCCATAGTCCAGACGATGTCCCGTACGTCATGCTGCGACACCTGAGTGAGCAAGGCATGGCCGGGGTTCCTAAAGCTGTCCCCCGAAAGGAGGGCAGCAAGAAAGGAGCTTCGGCTTCTTCGCTCACGCTTAGTGGTGGGCAAGTGGCTCGGAGACGGTGGTTTTTCGACGGCTTCAGGTCTCTTTCTGTCGTCTCGGAATCGGACACACTCGTGAGAAGCATCGCTATTTGATGGAGCGCTCGCCAGCGCCCTATTGCAACGACGGCGTCGTCACCCAGACTGTTCGGCACATTTTTGTCGAATGTACCACACTGGGTGATCTTCGCGCACGATACCTGTCCCGGTACCGGGATGAGCGGGGTCGCTACCGCTTGTCCCTCTTACTCGGGACGCGTTCGTGCACATTGACTTGTGGACTTGTTGACTTTTGGTGGGAGTCCGGGGTGCTCCCCTTTATTTAAGAAGGTTCTATTTTTTTTGTTTGTTATTGTTTTCTTTGTAGGTTGCACACTCCTGCACCGGGGTCAGGGGGGCCTCCCCCCGATGGCGGAGATTGCTTCCTAATTGTTAATTTTTCACATTTTTATTATTATGTTTTCATATTTTTATTTTAAAGTACCCTAACTCTAGGCTTTCGTGTTTCCGGCGACTTACACCCATGTGGGCAGTTGCCAGATGGGCTCTATAAAAAAAAAAAAATCTTCGGATGCACGCCCTTATTTTGATTGGGGGTTGGTCGATGACCTCCATGGTAATGATCACTTTACCATTTAAATATCATTTTCAGGGCAAATGCCGCCTGAGAGCCCACCTCAGTGGTGCTTGGCGCAGTGGCCTGCATTTCAGGAAATGACTGAATTCTCTATCTCAGTCGAGGAGTTTAGGTTAGTAGACGAAGCCACTGAGTTCTTCCCCGGAAACCTCATCGCCGGAGCCTGACCACTATTCCTAGAACATCTGGCCGTTTTGCACGCCGACCACTCCGATGATGTTCGGCCGAGTATGAGACGGCCCTCAAACAGAAGCGTTAGGCCTACATGCGCTATAGGCGCCGCCCAAACGATTTCACTGTGGCTGAATTTCGTCGGGCTAAGGCTAGGTTCGGTATATTTTGAAGCACGCCCGCCGCACTTCTTGGAGGGCATACGTGTCTTCACTTAACGGGAAGACCCCTTTAGCAGAGGTGTGGAAGCCAGTCAAAAGGATTGGTGGCAAGTTCTCGCAGGCCCCCCCTCCCATTCTCGTGGAGAATGGGACCGCAATCTCGGACCCCACGTCCGTGGCGGAATCCTTCGCAACCGCTATTTCCGCATTCTCTAGCCGGGATGCTGCTCCGCCAGCATTCAATGCACGTCGTGATGTCGCGGAAGGCCGCCTGCTGGACTTTACCTCGAGAGGCGGAGAACCCTTCAACCACAGGTTAACAGTGACTGAGTTGCGCTCCGCTCTCGCTTCGTGTGCGGACACCGCCCATGGTAAGGACGATGTCCCGTACGTCATTCTGCGACACCTGAGTGAGCGAGGCATGGCCTTTCTGTTATATTTGTTCAACACGATCTGGGTGGATGGTCTTCTCCTAAATTCCTGGCGAATCGCTACTGTGCTGTCCTTTCGCAAGCCAGGGAGAGATCACTCTACTCCGACCGGTTTCCGCCCAATCTCTCTAACCTCTTGCCTGTGCAAGTTGATGAAGAAATTGGTAAATGTTAGAGTAGCCTTTTCCCGGGACAGCGGAGGCCATCTGTCTTCTGTACAGTGCGGCTTCCGCAAGTTCCACTACACTTCGGATGCTCTGCTTCCACTGGAAAATGCCGTCTGCGAGGCTTTTCTTCGTAGATAGCACTACGCCACGGTCTTTTTCGATCTGGAGAAGGCCTATGATACCGCATGGCGATTCAGTATATAGGAGACTCTCCACACGATGGTGGCGAGGGGACGCCTCCCAGTCTTTATATCTTAATTTTTGCGAGATCGTCGATTCCGCGTACGGGTGGGGGGAGCTTTCTCCGGCTCAACGGAGCAGGAAGAGGTTGTCCCGCATGAAAGTGTCCTGAGTGTCACACTCTTTGCCCTGAGCATCAACGGCATCACCTCAGTGCTGCCGGAAGGGGTTCTCGCTACGCCCTACGTGGACGACCTTTTGATCTCTTTTTGCTCGTCCCAGATGCCAAATCTGGAGCGTCAACTCCAACACGCATTGAACGGCGTCTCTCGTTATGCCGAAGCTAAGCGCACAGGTTTCGGTTTTCTTTGACCGAGACTAAGGTGGTGCACTTCTGCCGCCATCCACGGCTCCACCCCGACGCAGATTTGTTTCTTAATGGGGTGCGCATGGATATTCTCCGTTCCGTGACGTTCATCGCTTGGGGCGCTGATAGTGCTACTGCCCTACTTTTTTATCGATCCTTTGTTCGTTCGAAGCTCGACTACGGATGCGAGTTTAATGCATCCGCAGCCGAGCGTTTATTGCGGAAGGTGGATTCGATCCACCACACCGGCCTTCGCCTTGCGACCGGTGCCTTCCGCACCTTCCCCTATTGATAGCCTGTTGGTCGATGCCTGGGAGATGCAACTCGCTCTGCGCCGCGTGCAGTGTATCACTCGCTTGTACGCGCAAGCCCGGCACTTCGCTCAGTCACCAACAGGTTTCACTGCATCCGCAGCTGGTCTCGATGGTGCCTATGCCGCCAAGAGACTCCAGTCATACCCTAAGCCCTTTTGGGTCTCGGGCCGGTGGCGCCCCTGGCTCTGCCCAGGACGCTACCCTTGTGGGTACCACATTTGGCTTTTTGTCGCCACGCCTCTGATCCCAAAGCTTGTACGACGCCTGGAGTATTGCGTTCGTCCTTTTTGGAGCACACCTTGTGTCACGCTGGAACCGTTCCAGTGTATACGGATGGCTCCAAGTCCCAAGAGGGGGTCGGCTTCCACGCCGTATCCCCTCTGTTTGAAGTCAGCGGGGCTCTACCAGGCGCTGCGTCTGTCTTCACGGCCGAGTTGGTGGCAATACACCACTCGGTACGGGAGATTACGCGACGTGCCCGGTTCGGAGACCGGATTGTGATCTTACGTGAATCACAAAGCGCCCTAAGTGCTCCTGGGGCATTGGAATCTCTGCATCCCCTGGTTCGCGATATCCGTGACGCCACGGTTTTGGCGAGCCGGTTGGATGTCGAGATTATCTTCTGCTGGGTTCCTGGACATGTAGGAATTGCGGGGAATGAGCGCGCCGATGTGGGCGACAAAGAGTCCGCGAGGACTCATCGACCGGACCAGCGTTTCGCTCTTCTTTACACCGACTACATGGCATGAATACGGGCAGCTCTTCGGACTGCTTGGCAAATAAGATGGGAGACGGTCGAAGGGAACTTAAAGTTGTGTGCCATCGCGCCCCAACTGTTCCCATGGACCTATCCCCCAATGCCGTGACGGTTTCAGGTCGCTTTCTGTCTTCTCCGAATCGGACACACTCGTGTGACGCATCGCTATTCGATGGAGCGCTCGCATGCGCCCTATTGCGACGACTGCGTCGTCCCCCAGACTGTTCGTCACATTCCTGTCGAATGTCCCAGTCTGGGTGATCTTCGTGCACGTTACCTGTCCCGATACCGCGATGGGCGGGGTCGCTACCGCCTGTCCCTTGTACTCGGGACGAGTGCGTGCACCATGACTGGTGGACTGCTAGACTTTGAGGGGGAGGCCGGCCTTCTCCCTTGTATTTAACTTGTGGTTTCTTTGTTATTGTTGTTTGTAGGCCGCAGGATCCTTCGCCTGGGGGAGGGTGACCTCCCCACAACGCCGGAGCTTGCTTCCTAATTGTCTTCTCTTTTTATCGCAGTTTTCTTTTCAATTTTTTATTTTAAAGTAGCCTAGAACTAGACTGTGAGCAGTCGCCAGATAGCCCCTTAGGAAAAAAAAAATTTTTCCCGCCCCAGAAATAGGGGCGATGATGTTTTCGCCTGGTTTCATATCTTAGAGCTCTAACTTAATTACTATCATCTGAGGAGACTAAACACTGTTAGGTATTCTGATAAGGATTTAACTTCCACATTCCTTCAGTAACACTACTAATTTTAGACCCACGTTATTGGACCCGGAACCCGTTGAATTTCTCGGTTATCGGGGAGTTTCGGAGGCGACGCAAAACTCTCTTGCCCTTGCCTCCTTCCCTTTCCACGACTCCGAGATAACACAACCCACAGGTGGCCTAGACGCGTCGTGGAGACACCTTCCATTTGCAAATTGGCTGTCCAGATATGGATCGAAGGCATTCTTTCCATTTGGCTACCAGAATAGAAATGGAAGGTTTATTTTCATTCCTCGTAAGCCGTTTTGACCGATAGTTCATGATTAATGCATTTATTTAAATTTGGTTGTCCGTTAAGTCGTTTGGAGATGAATGTTCTTGATACTCTGGTCAAGGTGCAAATGCTAGACGAAGGTGTAATGCATAATGGATACTTACTTTGATCCTTAAGAACAATTAAGGAGAAGGTTATAGTTCTAAAAACAACTACGTGGCCATCTTATTCGGTGAATTCGCTTGCATTTTGAGTGTTAGAGCCCCGTAAGGGGCGCGGCGATTTGCCATCCTGGCCGCCGTGCTGACGGGAATCAGCACCCCGTCCGACCCCGGCTTAGCCTCTTCTCCTTTCAGACGGCCTGTATTTCTCCCCTACTTCGTCGCGTTTCATACAACCTCTCCCACAACTTTCTCTGGTCAACCTGTAATTTCACAGGGTAGATGCTGACCTTATCAGCCAACCATCCCGGATCGGGGCTGAGGGGGAAGGGGACAAAGGTCCCTAACCACTGAGTTTCGGTCCGGGATGTTTTTTTTAACAACCTGCTTAATCCCCAACCAAACCTTACTCAAACCTTGCTCTTCACGGTCTATGAATTTTACGCCGTGTCCAAGGTGGAGCCGCCCTGCCGATGGACTGCCTGGCCACCAGGCGGTAGCGGTGGTCCTGAATGGCGGCACCTGGCTCTGCCAGGCCTGTACGCACCTCTTACAGTGCAGGCTACTGCGAAGGGCAATGAGCTATTGCTTCCCGTATAAAATACAGGGTCACCATGCCCAATGATGAACAAATTTAAAAAAAACCCCTCAACTTTCCCTGTTCCATCGACGGAACCACCCTCAGACAGCTCGACAGAAGAAAACGGAGGTCCCCCACCCTGTGCTTGCGCAGAGGATCATCCATATTTCTCTAACCTGAGAGGAGGCTTACTCCTCTCCTACGCCTATGGGTGTAGGGGACTCCCCTTCACCCCCTTCTCTGGAGGTGCTTTCGGGCACCTTCCTGTTTCCAGCGGCAGTCCCTCCTTTTTTTTCCAAGGGGACTGCCAATAAAGCCAGCAGGCAGCCCATTGAAGCGGCTCGGTCGGGCACCTCCCTTAGGGGGAAGAGGGAAGACAGGCCCCTTCGGTCGCTTCCCTCAAAAAGACCTTCTGGCAAGAATATTAAACTTTACCTAGGTCAAGGCCTGTGCATCTCCACACCTGACTAATGTCAATGATGCCAACGGGACCTGCGAGGCCCGGGGGGGGGATGGCCAACTGAATGCCCCCACTGAGATAGACATGGTCCTTGAGGCAACCCAGCCTCAGACGGTAGGACCTTCCGTGGGGGGGAACCCGGGCTCGGCGCGAAACACCGAACCGGAATCCGCCCCTATGCAAGGTCCTCCTCAAACGGCTACGGTTTCCGAGGCAGTACAAGGAGGGGAGGGATCTACTCCGACCAGTGTCCGTACGACTGCCAGGACCTTGTCTATTTCGGAGAAGGACCTAGCTGAGGCCGGTCCATCTGGCCGGGTGACTCCTGCTAGCGGAGAGGAGAAGCGGGTTAATTCCCCGCCCTCCTCTCCTAAAAATAAAAAAAATATGAATAAGATTAAGAAGATTCGAGGCTTCTCTCCTTTCGCGGGGGCTGCGGGGACGGATGGGTCTGCTGCCACTTTGGTAAGCGACCAAGCTAAGATCGGCACATCCGGGCCTGTCTGCCCCCCCGGATGCGGAGACCCTGACTATGACTAAGACCAATAGTGCCTCGATAACATCGGGGCCACTCATTAAGAGGTTACCTGGCGTTTTCGAGCCTGCTGGCTTCAAACGCTTCCTCGTTATTCTCTCCACTGATGGCACCATGTTGGCCAAGGGCAACATGATCCATGAGAGGAGAGCATTAGCTAGTGTAATTGGTAGAGAGCCGAAGGTGACCCGTTTCTCGGACGGAAGCCTTCTGGCGAATGCGGCGAATCCCGCCGATGCGGCCAAGATAAGTGCTCTTCGGACACTTCATGGCACCCGTGTGAGTGTGAAAGGAGTAGTTTATGCGAGGGAACTCGTCGACTACTCCATAGAGGACATCACCTTAGAGGTGGTCGACCATGGGGCGGTCAAGGTCGAACGTCTAACTGTGTAAATTGTTCGAAGGCCGCACACGATAAGTTTAAATCGTGTGTGGCCAAGTGCGTCAATTGCGGAGAGCCGCACCCTGCTTCTTCGAAGCAATGTGGTGCATATCTCTTTGAGAAAGAAATCCGGGGCGTTCAGACCCAGGAACGACTCTCATTCCGCGCGAGGCTAAGGACTTAGTCCTGGGGCGCCTGGCTCTGCCCGGCGATATGCCATCATGGCCGCCGTGCTGAGGGGATCCAGCGCTCCGTCCGGCCCCAGCTTAGCCTCTCTTCCTTCCTTCTGATAGCCTGTATTTCTCTCCTACTTCGTCGCTTTTCATACAACCTCTCCCACAACTTTCTCTGGTCAGCCTCTAATTTCACAGGGTAGATGCTGACCTTCTTCTCAAGCCAACCGTCCCGGATCGGGGCTAAGGGGGAAGGGGACAATGTTCCCTAACCCCTGAGCTCCGGTTCGGGATGGAGTTTTTTTTTACAACCTGCTTCATCCCCACCCATACCTTCCTCACATCCCTCTTCCTTTCCTCTTCACATTCTATCAGTTTTACGCCGTGTATAAGGTGGAGCGGCCATGCCAATGGACTGCCAGGCCACTAGGCCGGATGGGTGCTCCCAAACCCCCGCGCCTGTAAGCACATCTTGCAGTGCGGGCTACTGCGAGAGTGTCACCATGCTCATGTATAACAAAAAAAACAACCCAAATCTCTCCCCAATTCCCCTTGCTTATCAACGGAGCCGCCCTCGGGTAGATCCACAGAAAAATTGAGGTCCCTTCCCTCCTGTGCTTGCACAGGGGACCCTCCATATTTCTTTAACCGGAGAGAAGGCTTACTCCCCTCCTACGCCTACGGGTGTAGGAGATTCCCCTTTAGCCCCTTCTCTGGAGGTGCTTTCGGGCAACTCCCTGCTTCCAGCGGCAGTCCCTCCTTTGCTTTCCAAGGGGACTGCCAAGAAAGCCAGCAGGCAGCCCATAGCGAACTGCTCCCCATCGAAGTGGCCCGGTAGGGCAAACCCCCTTAAGGGGGAGAGGGAAGTCAGGCCCCTTCGGTCACTTCCCTCAAAAGACCTGCTGGAAAGAATATTAAACCTTGCCGGGTTCAAGGCCTGTGCCTCCCAACACAAGACTGCTGACGCTGCCAAGAGGACCTGCTACGTCCTGGGAGGGGATGGCCAACTGGAGGCGCCTCCTGTGATACACATAGTCCTTGAGGAAACCCAGCCTCAGACGGTAGGGCCTTCCATGGGGGAAATCCGGGCTCGGCGCCAACCACCGAACAGAATCCGCCCCTATGCAAGGTCCTCCTCAAACGGCTGGGGTCTCCGAGGCAGTACAAGGAGGGAAGGGATCTCCTCCAACAGGTGCCCGTGCGACCACCAGGACCTTCTCCGTTTCGGAGAAGGACCTGGCTGAGGCCGGTCCATCTGGCCTAGGGGCTTCTGCTGGCGGAGGTGAGAAGCGGGTTCATTTTTCGCCCTTTTCTCCTAAAAAAAAGACTAAGACTAAAAAGACTCGGGGCTCCTCTCCATCCACGGGGGCTGCAGGGACGGATGGGTCTGCTGCCACTTTGGCAAGTGACCAAGCCAAGATCAGCCCCTTCGGCCCCTGTGCCCCCCCCGGGTGCGGAGCCCCCGACTATGACAAGACCAAAAGTGCGCAGGGCAGAGCCTCGATAACATCGGGGCCACTCATTCAGAGATTACCCTGCGTTTTTGAGCCCGCTGGCTTCAAACACTTCCTCGTCATTCGCTCCACTCATGGCACCATGTCGGCCGAGGGCAACATGATACATCAGCGGAGAGCATTAGCTAGTGTTATTGGTAGAGAGCCGAAGGTGACCCCTTTCTCGGACCCGAGCCTTCTGGCGAATGCGGTGAATCCCGCCGAGGCGGCCAAGATAAGTGCTCTTCGGACACTTCATGGCACCCCGGTGAGTGTGACGCCGCACTCTACCATGAACTTTGTGAAAAGAGTAGTTTATGCGAGGGAACTCGTTGACTACTCCATTGAGGACATCACCTTAGAGGTGGCCGACCATGGGGCGGTCAAGGTCGAACGTGTGATGAGAAAACAGGGATGGGCCTCGAGACCCACCCCTACACTCTTCGTCACGTTTGACTGTGACAAGCTCCCCGAGTCGTTGCGTGCTGGTTGGTATCGCTACCGCGTGAAGGCGTTCGTGGCACTGTCGTGGCAGTGCTATTTCTGTCACCGCTTAGGCCATACGAATCGTTTTTGTAGACATGCAAAGTCGGGATCACCCGAAATTTGTGTAAATTGCTCCGAGGCCGTACACAATAAGTCCAAATCGTGGGTGGCCAAGTGTGTCGATTGCGGAGAGCCGCACCCTGCTTCTTCGAAGCAATGTGGTTCATATCTCATTGAGAAAGAAATCCGGGCCATTCAGACCCAATATCGACTCTCATTCCGCGAGGCTAAGGATTTGGTCTTGGCGCGCCCGGCTCTGCCTGGTACGTCATATGCCTCAATAGTTAGAAAGGCACCCTCTGCTCCTGGCCCATCCAGGCCAACGAGCACGGTTGTTTCCGCGCCCATTCGGAGCCCTTCTGCGGGCTCTACTCAACTCGGGCGCTGCCCTGGTAAAGCTGGCGGCAAAAAGGGTTCATACCCAGCCCCGGTTAAAACCAGGGCTCCCCCCTCTTCCCCCAGCGTGACCGTTTCCCGTAAGTCGAAACGGCCACGCGCCTCCACCGAGTCGTTAGACTCACAGGAGTCAACACCCCTGAAGTTGGTCGCTAGGCCATGTTCCGGGGTTCTTAAAGCTGTTCCCTGAAGGAGGACAGCAAGAAATGATCTTCGGCTCCTTCGCCCACGCCTAGTGGTCGAGTGAGTGGCTCGGAGACGGTGGTTCCTCGAAAAGATGGCCGCCTTCCTTCGAAGCCGCAACGCCCGCCTAAGGTTTCGAGGCTGAGGGAGGAAAAGACTCGCATGACGAGCCTAAACTCCCCAAATAAGTCCTCGAAGGCGACAGCGCCTGGGGTTCTGCCTCCGGGAAGCGTAAGGTCATTCCCGTGAGGGTCTTCTGTTCAAGGAGGGCCCTCACGTCTCCTCCGAGCTAGGCCTGGAGGACATATTCGTTCAATGGAATTGCCGTGGACCCTGGGCCAACTGGGAGGAGCTGCGGAGGTTCGTCTCGTCCCGTTCCCCGTTAGATATCTTTTTGAAGGATACCATGCTAGGCACGTGCCCCCTGGCAGCCCTCCCGAGGTATAAGGGTCTTGCGACCCCACCACAGCGGGATGGCCGGGATGGGAGATGCGCAGTTTACACACAAGATGATGTCTCCGTTCTTTCTTTCTCTTTAGATACCTCCTTTCAGGCAGTCGCTGTTCAGCTGCACCTGGATAGGAGGTATACTATCATATCTGCGTACATTCTACCGTCAGCTGACTTCGACGCGGGGGACTTCCGCCTCGTCGTGGCACGGTTGCCAAAGCCGTTTCTCTTGCCTGGAGATCTGAACGGCAGGCATCCTCAATAAATTCCAGGGGACAAGTCCTTGCCGATTTGATCGAAGAGCTTGAGATGGGTGTCCTCAACGTGGATGAGTTTACGCATCACTGTCCGAGAACCGTTTCATTTTCTTGCCTTGACCTATCTTTGTGCTCTTCGGATGCACAGCCTGATTTTGATTGGGGGGTGGTCGATGACCTCCATGGTAGTGATCACTTTCCCATTCAAATATCATATTCAGGGCAACTGCCGCCTGAGAGACCACCTCGGTGGTGCTTGGCGCGGGCGCCGTGGCCTGCATTTCAGGAAATGCCTGAATTCTCTATCTCATTCGAGGAATTTAGGTCGGTAGTTGAGGCCGTTGAGTTCTTCTCCGGCAACCTCATCGCCCCGGGCCGGACTACTATTCCTAAAACGTCTGGACGTTTTGCACGCCGAACACTCTCATGGTGGTCGGCCGAGTGTGAGACGGCCCCCAAACAGAAGCGTTATGCCTACATGCGCTATAAGCGCCGCCCGAACGATTTCACTGTCACTGAATTTCGTCGGGCTATGGTTAGGTTCCGGTATATTTCGAAGCACGCCCGCCGCTCTTCTTGGCGGGGATACGTGTCTTCACTTAACGGGAAGACCCCTTTAGCAGAGGTGTGGATGCGAGTCAAAAGGATTCGGGGCAAGTTCTCGCAGGACTTCCCTCTCCTTCTCCACGAGAATTGGACCGCAATCTCGGACCCCGCGTCCGTGGCGGAATCCTTCGCGACCGCTTTTTCTGCATTCTCTATCCGGGATGCTGCTCCGTCAGCATTCAATGCACGTCGTGATGTCGCGGAAGGCCGCCGGCTGGACTTTACCTCCAGAGACGGAGAACCCTTCAACGACAAGTTTACTGTAAGCAAGTTGCGTTACGCTCTCGCTTCGTGCGCGGACACCGCCCATGGTCCGGACGATGTACCGTACGCCATGCTTTGACACCTGGGTGAGCGAGGCATAGCCTTTCTGTTAGATTTGTTGAACAGGATCTGGGTGGAGGCTCTTCTCCCAGATTCCTGGCGAATCGCTACTGTGCTCGCCTTTCGCAAGCCGGGGAGAGATCACTCTACTCCTTCCCTCCCTATCTGGGATATTTTCTTCAGGGTTTTTCCCAGAGAGGCTCTGGCCTTCTCGTAGCGAGCGGGGTCAGCCCTGGGCCCCCTAGAGAACCCATGGTGCTGCCAACAAGACTTTTAACATACCCCTCTTTCTTTCCTCCTCTATTACGCTCTTCCCTGCCCTTTATTTCCCACTCTTCCTTCACGTATCTAGTGGTCCTTATCAATACCCGACCTCTGCTCGTTTAATGGATTGATTCCGAATTGTTCTTTCATGAAGGTGAAAGAGGCTGGGAATCTCCACCGCCTTCGTCTACCGAATGCCCAAGGAGAAACCCATCGTTGGCCCCTTTTCTCCGTGCGTAGGAGAACTCGGGCAGCCTCTTAGGGTTATAAAGATGGTGTGGTGGATCCGTATCCATTCTACAAGAGGACATACCGGACGTAACTGATTGTATGGTTCAGTAGTGCCGGGCCCTTGTAGGCCTCCATGGTGGGGAGCCCCGAGGTAGAATGCGAAGTTTTTTCTTTTTTCAATGGCTAGCCATAAACCAAAAACCCCCCCTTCTCGTCAGGGTTCTCGTGCCAAACGTTCCTTAGCTCCCCTTTCAGCCTTCCATCGCTCGTTGGACCCCTATTCCAACAAAGTAGACCCAGATCTTGATTATCCTCGCTTTCTTGTCATGAATTCATCATCTGACATCCGACTTGCAAAAGACTATGTGTTTGACGTCAATGAATTTTTTGAGTCCCGCTGTGGTGAACCCCGCCGAATGTGGTCAAGAGGAAGTGGTGATGTCATAGTCGAGGTGTCATCCCACTCTCAACACAACCTTGTGCGAAATCTATCTTCGATAGCTGAAATTCCAATAACTGTCTCGCCCCATCCGCGTCTGAATTTCGTCAAAGGTGTCGTCCGTTCAAACGAACTAAAGGACTACGACCCCACCCGCCTTCAGAGTAAGCTCAGTACCCAACGTGTCACACACGTACACAGTGTAACTAAAACATTAGGCTCCACTAAAGTTCCAACCGCCACACTGATTTTAACATTTGAACGACAAGAACTGCCGCAGTATATTAAAGCTGGGTACCTTCGTGTCCCGGTAAGTCCCTACATCGAACTACCCAGACGCTGCTCCAATTGCAATCAATTTGGACATATTGGCCGAGCCTGTCGGCACCCTCGCTCCTGCGTGAATTATAGCTCTGACTACCATGGCCCCGAATGCACCAAAACGCCCCACTGTGCCAACTGCGGAGGTACCCACAGTGCTGCGTCGAAACTCTGCTCTATATTTTTATATGAAAAGGAAGTTCTCGCTTTGCGCGACTCCCTACGTCTAGATATAAGAGAGGCCCGCCAGCGTGCCCGAGCACAAACCTCGCCACTCGGCCGGCTCTTCTCTGACGTTTTACGTGATGCTGGACGAAACCGACCATCACGCGCGAGTTCCGACCAGCCTGAAGCACTTCACTCTAGATCTACTCGCAGTGTCGAAAACATTCAGAATATGCAGTCGAAGCATCGCTCTCACACCGAGATAAACCAATGTAGCCCCCTCTCTCCAGCAGCTCTAGCTGGGAGAGACGCCCAGGGTCAGACGCTTGAAGACATCAGACGCTATTTGAAAGAATCCTCAACATCGACCAGTGAAGGTTCATCCACCCGGCCACGAGATCCAAAGCCCAGTGGTAAGAGAAAGGATTCCTCACCTGGGTCATCGACCACCAATAAGCGGGCAGCCTCTGGAGCTGACTCGGCCGAGCCCCGGGAATCTTCAATGGACTCCTTCCCTATGGTTGAACATTCTCTGCCCTTAAGTCCGTCTCGCCCTTCACAGGACGTAGGCCCCATCCTGATCCAAACGATGGCAGAAATACACCCAGTTCCACACACCTCGCTCAGATGACCTGTTCGTTCCGCTCACCCTTCAACCTAAGATCCGATGGAAGCAGTTGATACTCCAACATCACCAACTGCGGCGGTTGGACCAACTCCTCAGGCACCGAAAATACCCCCGACCCATGAATCCGGGTCTACCGACCGAAAATCCCGCCAGGTTGCGAGCCCGAATTAAAAATCAAGGGCCTCGGTTGGTTCTCCAAAACCCACGAAAAAACCTCAGTTACTACTCCATCTAGGATCTCTCCCCCTGCAAAAGCAGGCTCCTCAAAATCAGCTCTCCGTCTTCCACACTCTTTGGGACGAACCTCAAATACAATATCGGCCTCAAAAGAGAAAAAGATATCCACAGTGGTATCTAATTGTCACACATAATATCTTCCATTTTACAATGGAATTGCCAAGGCGTTCTTCCAAATTGGGAAGAACTCAAAATTCTGTTGCTGACTATCCAACCCGCTGTTATTTGTCTTCAGGAGAATAAACTGGGTATACGGCCCTTTCCGCTGGTACCCGGTTTTCTCACTTTCAACTCTATTGCTCCTGCTGGAAGCCCCTCTCATGGAGGGGTTTCAATCATGGTGTCTTCATCCTACCATGTTTCTCTCATCTCCCTACATACTACCCTCCAAGCTGTTGCTGTGAGGGTTTTTCTTACTAAGCTTTTACCGTTTGCTCTATTTACCTACCCCCTTGTTTATCATTGTCAAGATCCGACCTTTTAGAACTTATAGACCAGTTGCCCTCCCCATTCTTATTACTAGGAGATTTTAACGCCCGTCACCCATACTGGGGTGACATCACTCGAAATGCCAAAGGCAGTGTTTTAGTCTCTTTTATTATTTGTGTTTTAAATACTGGCGATTTTACCTCTTTATCATGTCCAGACGGACTATTTTAGCTGTGTTGACCTAACTGTTTCTTCCCCTGATTGCTTCACGGAATTTCGATGGTCAATTCTTGACGATCTCCATGGGAGTGACCACTTCCCTATTGTCTTGTCGGCCCTTCAAGTTAGCCTTCATACAACTATGCCCCTTAAGTGGGACTTAGGTCATGCAGATTGGGAAAGTTTCCAAGAGGCGTCCTTCACAAATGCATCTTTGGGGACCTTCAATGGAGTGGACGCGGCAGTAGTATACTTTACATCGACTATCTACAATGCAGCAACACAGACCTTCCCACGGAGGCGACCTGTCACGGGCCGCTCAACCGTGCCCTGGTGGACCTCGACGTGTGCAACAGCTATCAAAAATTACAAGTTAGCCCATGCCCGATTCCTAAAGAACCCAACTTTGTGCAACAAGGTAGAGCGAAACCGAGCTCGTGCGCTTCGCCAAAGAACCCTTCGTCAAGCTCGCCGAAATTCATGGCGCCATTACGTTTCATCGATCTCCTCTATGACACCTACTGCTAAGATCTGGAAGAGGATTAATAAGATCAGGGGCCGTTACGCTAATCATCATACCCACACACACAACTTAGACGGTTCCTTGGAGAATGACGGCCTGGCGGTCAGCAATGCTTTTGCTGACCATTTCCGCGCCGTCAGCAGTGGCAGTCGTTACGATAAGGCTTTTCAATCCTACAAATCAAAGGAAGAATCTCATTCTCTCAACTTCACAACAAAATCTATCCTTCCGTATAACGCTCTATTTAGCATCCATGAGCTGCAAAGCGCTTTGTCCCTTTGCAGATCTACTTTCCCTGGCCTTGATGAGATCCATTTCGATATGATTCGGCACCTACATCCACACTCTACTCTCTTCCTGCTTGATTTGTACAACCTTATATGGGTGAAGGGTTTTTACCCGTCATCATGGCGCATTGGGATCATCCTTCCCTTTGTCAAACCGGGCAGGGACGGGTTGGATGCAGATCACTACCGCCCTATAGCTCTCACCAGCTCTTTGAGTAAGTTGCGTGAAAAAATGATATTGGAGCGCCTAAACTGGTTCTTAGAAGCCAATCACCTTCTCTCTCCATTTTAATGTAGCTTCCACAAAGGTCATAGTACCCTTGACCTACTAGTACGTTTCGAGGGATCAGTCCGGAAAGCTTTCTCATGAAAGCACCGAGTCCTGGCCATATTTTTCGATATTGAGAAAGCCTACGGCACAGCATGGAGATACGGCATCTTGAAGCAGTTATACGTCTGGGGGATGAGAGGCCTTTTACCTTCATTTATTCAAAGTTTTTTAGCATCTCGATCCTTCAAGGTACGTGTTGGAGACGCATACTCTGACCTGCAACCCCAAGAGGAGGGAGTTCCTCAGGGCAGTGTTTTAAGTGTCTTATGTTTTATAATTGCCATCAATGATATTATTTCGTCTCTCCCAGAAGGTGTATCGGCAACTCTGTCGATGATTTAGCACTATACTGTTCCTCACCTCGCCTTCCATCAGCAGCGCGTCGGATTCAACTGGCGGTCGGATGCTCTGCTCCGACTGGGAAATGCCGTCTGCGAGGCTTTCCTAAGTAGATGGCACTACGCCACGGTGTTTTTCGATCTGGAGAATGCCTATGATGCCGCATGGCGATACGGTATCATGGAGACTCTCCACACGATGGGGGCGAGGGGACGCCTACTAGTCTGTATATCTGAATTTTTGCGAGATCGTCGATTCCGCGTACGGGTGGGGGGAGCTCTCTCCGGCCCAAAGGAGCAGAAAGAGGGTGTCCCGCAGGGAAGTGTCCTCAGTGTCACACTCTTTGCCCTGAGCATCAACGGCATCACCTCGGTGCTGCCGGAAGATGTTCTCGCTACGCTCTACGTGGACGACCTTTCGATCTCTTTTGGTGCGGCTCAGATGCCAACTCTGGAGCGTCGACTCCAACAGGCATTGAACCTCGTCTCTCGCTATGCCTAAGCGAAGCGCACAGGTTTCGGTTTTCTTTGGTCAAGACTAAGGTGGTGCACTTCTGCTGCCATCCAAGGCTCCACCCCACCCAGATTTGTTTCTTAATGGGGTGTGCCTGGATGTATTTGAGTCGCACCGGTTCTTTGGTCTTGTATTCGACCGACGCCTCACCTGGGAGGCTCATATTTGCATCCTTAGGGTCTCTTGTACCCGCGCCATGGATATTCTCCGTTCCCTGACGTTCAGCG
Organism: Ceratothoa steindachneri; assembly: GCA_963969495.1. NCBI lineage: Eukaryota > Metazoa > Arthropoda > Malacostraca > Isopoda > Cymothoidae > Ceratothoa > Ceratothoa steindachneri. Next base: position 121,433,336 of record OZ018317.1, read on the forward strand.
CTTGGGGCGCTGATAGGGCTACTGCCCTGCTTTTTTATTGATCCTTTGTTCGTTCGAAGCTCGACTACGGATTCGAGTTTTATGCATCCGCAACCGAGCGTTTATTGCGGAAGGTGGATTCGATCCACCACACTGGCCTTCGCCTTGCGACCGGTGCCTTCCGCACTTCCATCATTGAGAGCCTGTTGGTCGATGCTGGGGAGATGCCACTCGCTCTGCGCCGCGTGCAGGCATCACTCGCCTGTACGCGTTAGCCCGGCGCCTCCCTCAGTCGCCAACAGCTTTCACTGCATCCGCAGCTGATCTCGACGGTGCCTATGCCGCCGAGAGACGCCAGTCATACCCTAAGCCCTTTTTGTTTAGGGCCAGAAAACTCCTTCGAGAGCTAGATATAGCTCTCGGGCCGGTGGCGCCCCTGGTTCTGCCCAGGACGCCACCCTGGAGGGTACCACATTTGGCTATTTGTTCGACGCCTCTGCTCCCAAAGCTTGTACGGCGCTGGGAATATTGCGTTCGACCTTTTTGGAGCACACCTCGTGTCACGCTGGAACCCTGACAGTGTATACGGATGGCTCCAAGTCCTAAGAGGGGGTCGGATTCCACGCCGTATTCCCTCTGTTTGAAGTCAGCGGGGCTCTGCCAGGCGCTGCGTCTGTCTTCACGCCCGAGCTGGTGGCAATACACCACTCGGTACGGGAGATTAGGTGACGTGCCCGGTTCGGAGATCGGATTGTGATCTATAGCGACTCACAAAGCGCCCTGAGTGCTCTCGGGGCATTGGAATTTCCGCATCCCCTGGTTCGCGATATCCGTGACGCCACGGTTTTAGCGAGCCAGGCAGATGCCGAGATTATCTTCTGCTGGGTTCCTGGACATGTAGGAATTGCGGGGAATGAGCGCGCCGATGAGGGCGCCAAAGAGTCCGCGAGGACTCTGTGACCGGACCAGCGTTTAGCTCTTCCTCACACCGACTACATGACAGGAATACGGGCAGCTCTTCGGACTGCTTGGCAAAGAAGATGGGAGAAGGTCGAAGGGAACTTAAAGTTGCGTGCCATTGCGCTTCGACTGTTCCCATGGACCTATTCCCCAATTCTGCGACGGCTTTAGGTCGCTTTCTGTCGTCGCCGTAGCGGACACACTCGTGTGACGCATCGCTATTTGATGGAGCTCTCGCCTGCGTCGTCCCCCAGACTGTTCCGCACATTCTTGTCGAATGTTCCAGTCTGGGTGATCTTCGCCCACGTTACCTGTCCCGGTACCGAGATGGGCGGGGTCGCTACCGCCTGTCCCTTGTACTCGGAACGAGTGCGGGCACATTGACTGGTGTACTTGTTGACTTTTGGGGGGGAGGCCGGCCTTCTCCCTATTATTTAAGCAGGGTTTGTTTTTTTGTTGTTTTTTTGTTTTTTGCTTTTGTTTTTTCCCCTTTAGGGTGCACGCTCCTGCGCCCGGGAGACCTCCCCCTATGCAGGAGCTTGCTTCCTTTCCCCCCTTTTGGGGTGTTTTTCGTCTCTTTAATTTTATTTTAAAGTAGCCTAGAACTAGGCCAGTTTTAATACGGTGACTAATGCCCAAGTAGGCAGTCGCCAGATGAGCTCTTTTTTTTAAAAAAAAAGTTCCCCAGACTGTTCGGCACATTTTTCTCGAATGTTCCAGTCTTGGGTGATCGCGCACGTTACCTGTTCGGTACCGGGATGGTCGGGGTCGCTACCGCCTGTCCCTTGTACTCGGGACTATTGCGTTCACATTGACTGGTGGACTTCTTGACTTTTGGGGGAAGGCCGGCCTTCTCCCTATTATTTAAGGAGGGTTGTTTTTTTTTGTTTGTTTTTTTTTGTTCTTGTTTTTTCCCCTTGTAGGTCTCTTGCTCCTGCGCCGGGGGGACCTTCCCCCGACGCAGGAGTTTGCTTACTGCTCGCTTCCTTTTCTCATTTTTTTTTGGGGGGGGTTGTTTTTTGTCTTTTTTAATTTTATTTTAAAGTAGCCTAGTACTAGGCCAGTTTTTAATGCGGTGGCTAATGCCCAAGTAGGCAGTCGCCAGATGAGCTTTAAAAAAAAAAAAAATAACTTCCCCCAGACTGTTCGGCACATACTTCTCGAATGTTCCAGTCTTGGGTGATCGCGCACGTTACCTGTCCTGGTACCGGGATAGGCGGGGTCGCTGCCGCCTCTTCCTTGTACTCGGGACGGATTCGGGCACACCCACCTGTGGACTTTTAGACTTTTTGGAGCATGCCGGTCTTTTCCCTATTATTTAAAACTTAACCATGGATCGCGGTCTTCTTCGGCGGGGGAGTGCGGGCCTTTTCCTGTCGACGGAGCTTGCTTTATACTTTTTTCAATTTGTTTTTCTTTTTTTCTGTTTGTTTTATTTAGCTTTTAATTTAGCCTAGATTTAGGCTAGGATGAGTACGGCGACTTATGCCCTATAAGGCATTCGCCAGATGAGATATTAAAAAAAAAAAATCATATTTTTATTTTAAAGTAGCCTAGAGCTAGGCTGTTTGATTGTGGCGACTTATGCCCAAGTGGGCAGTCTCCAAATAGCCCCTTTTAAAAAAAAATTGAGTGTTAGAATGAATGTCGTTGGTGTTTTCCGTATTCCGTCTTCGGGAGCGTTAGCCTTTTTAGACTCTACATACATTTGCCTCTCGTGGATAATCCTTGTTCGGTTATGATATGAATTTAAGTTTAGTCTGTTTTATTATATTCGAGGCTTCTCTTCCCTTTTGTTAGTGTATTTCATTTCTTGGCCATTTTTTATTTCTATTTGTGGTGTTGCATTTTTCTAATATCTGGCTTGAGGTTGGTTCCCGTTTTTGATGTTGCATTTGTGGTCAGTGCTGGGTTTCAATGGCGCATTTGTGGTTTCTGCATATCCTCTCGGGTTAACGTTTGTCTGCTTTTGCATTTAGTTTTAATGTCATTCGCCGTTTTATATTTCTGTGGCATGGCCATCCATCGTTTTAGGTGTCTCGTTACATTCGTTTGTGTGGTTCTCTCTTCCCCACATCCACCTTGGTCTCTCTTTGAAGACCGCATTCGTGGTTTCTCGTATATCGCGGCGCTTGCTTTCAATCCATATCCCAGTAGCTGGAAGATCGCCACCGCCTCCTTACCCTGGAACTTGATCGTTCTCGTGTTCCTGGCCGTGCTCGGCTTTGGTGTTATTGAAGTTTGATGTAAAAATATTGGTGAAAATGTAGGATAGTGGTAGAAATAGGTGGGTGAAAGATTCATAGGGAGTTTGCCCTGGTGTTGAACAAAATACCCGATTCAACTCATAAATAGATGCCATTGGAAAGCACGAAAAAACTTTCCCTTGTGCTTGCACAGGGGACCCTCCATATTTCTTTAACCGGAGAGGAGGCTTAATCCTTTCCTACGCCTATGGGTGTAGAGGACTCCACCTCACCCCCTTTTCTGGAGGTGCTTTCGGGCACCTCCCTGCTTCCAGCGAGAGTGCCTCCTTTGCTTTCCAAGGTGACTGCCAAGAAAGCCAGCAGGCAGCCCATAGTCAACCGCTCCCCATCGAAGTGGCTCGGTGGGCAAACCCCCTTAAGGGGGAGAGGGAAGCCAGGTCCCTTCGGTCGCTTCCCTCAAAAGACATGCTGGCAAGAATATTAAACCTTGCCGGGGTCAAGGGCTGTGCTTCCCCACACAAGACTGGTGACGCTACCACGGGGACCTGCGATGTTCTGGGAGGAGATGGCCAACTGGAGGCCCCTCCTGTGATAGACATAGTCCTTGAGGAAACCCAGCCTCAGATGGTAGGGCCTTCCATGGGGGGGAATCCGGGCTCGGCGCCAAGCACCGAACCCGAATCCGCCCCTATGCAAGGTCCTCCTCAAACGGCTGGGGTCTCCGAGGCAGTACAAGGAGGGGAAGGATCTCCTCCAACCGGTGCCCCTGCGACCACCAGGACCTTCTCCATTTCGGAGAAGGACCTTGCTGAGGCCGGTCCATCTGGCCTAGGGGCTTCTGCCGGCGAAGGTGAGAAGCGGGTTCATTCCTCGCCATCCTATCCCAGAAAGAAATAAAACAACAAAAATAAAAAGAAGAATCGGGGCTTCTCTCCATCTGCGGGGGCTGCGGGGACGGATGTGTATTCTGCCACTTTGGCAAGCGACCAAGCCAAGATCGGCACATCCGGCCCCTTACCCCTCTGTGTGCGGAGGCCCTGACTATGAATAAGACCAAAAGAGCACAGGGCGGAGACTAAACATCGCGGCCACTCATTCAGAGGTTACCTAGCGTTTTCGAGCCCGCTGGCTTCAAACGCTTCCTCCTTATTCGCTCCACTGATGCCAGCATGTTGGCCAAGGGCAACATGATCCATCAGTGGAGAGCATTAGCTAGTGTAATTGGTAGAGAGCCGAAGGTGACCCGTTTCTCGGACGGGAGCCTTCTGGCGAATGCGGTGAATCCCGCCGAGGCGGCAAAGATAACTGCTCTTCGGATACTTGATGGCACCCCGGTGAGTGTAACGCCGCATTCTACCATGAACTTTGTGAAAGGGGTAGTTTATGCGAGGGAATGAATAAATGAATAGTGCATTAAAGATTAAAAGCTGCGTAGCCCAGATGGACTATCTCGCAGCCAAATTCACTTATGGGCAGTGAATTTAAAATTATTATTTTTAAAATATTGCCATATTAAAATACATAAAAAAGCAGAAATGTCCTTGGGACCAAAATTAGTTTAATAGACAATATTAAGTCAGTGAGTTAAAATCTTTTAACAAAAAATAGACTATTAAAAAATTCAACAAAAGGTAAAAAAAAAGTAAAAAATAATAAATAACAAGTAAATAAACTATGAATATATCAACAATATAACTTTAAAAGTTATTAAGCAATTATATTTTTGTTAAAAATTTATTCATTTTTTTAAAAATGTAAAAACATAAACTATGAATAGATCAACAATAAATATATAAAACTATTTTAAATTTTGTTTAAAAGATTGCTTTCTTTTAGGAAGGTTAGTATCCTAGTCACGTCAAAGAAGCAATGGGTCTCAGAAAAGATGCCCCGCAGAGCCTGCTGGGGGGCCATCTCTCTGGTAATGAAGGAAAAAGTCGTCCTTCCGAGATTCCTTAGCAATGGGCATTCTACAAATATATGGAGGACAGATATTTGTACCCCACACAGAATGCACATAGGTGGGGGCAGCCCACTCATTAAATGCTCATGGGTGAGCCGGCAATGGCCTATCCTCAGACGGACAAGCGCAACCTCCATTTTACGATGTCTAGTTGTACGTGGCCATGGGTGAACGGAGGGTTTTATGGAGTGGAGCTTGGTGGGAGGGAGCTCACTCCACCTCTTCTGCCATAGGCCGACCACGTATTCATTGATCAGAGGATAGGCATCGCAGAGTGGGACTGGGGCCACTGGAGCTGTCCCCAGTGATGCTGCTTCTTTGGCTGCAGCATCTGCCCTCTCATTGCCTGGGATGCCCACGTGACTAGGCCCTCAGCAAAAGGATATCTCGTGGATGGGCGATAGTCGTAGGAGCCACCGCTGGATCTTGGAAACCAACGGATGGCTCGAACCAACATCACTTAACATTTGAAGCGAACTAAGGGAGTCTGTAAAGATAGTATGAGAACCAGATGGCCTGCCAGCTATGATAGTCAGTGCCCCTATCATAGCAACGAGTTCCGCTGTGAATGCGGAAGCTGCGTTTGGCAGGCGGACCAATGCTGTCTCAGATGGAAAGACAGCAGCTGCTCCAACTCTGTCCGGTGACTTGGACCCATCGGTGAACACAAAAGTGCTATGCCGATGTTGAGAGGAGTGGTCGCCATACATGGCTCTCAATACTACAGGCAGGTGGTGATCCTTGGGCCTATCAGCTAGTTCCCTACATACCATTACAGGTGGTATGAGCCACGGGGGGGTCTTTGGCATGGTAAAGGGAATCACTGAGAACTCCCTTAGTTGCGCAGTGTGCTCGGCCATACGCAGAGCAAAGGGGCGAGCCAGAGATGGAGATCTATCGTATGAGGCCACTGTCCGTGTATTGAACATGCACTCATACACTGGCGTCTGCGGTAGTTGCTCAAGTCTAAGGAGGTAGTTTAAATTAGACTTGAGCCTGTGATAGGGAAGGGGGAGAACCCCGTTCTCTGTGTAGAGGCTCCACACTGGGGAGGACTTAAAGGCTCCAGAAGCCAGGCGCACACCCTGGTTACGCACAGTGTTTAGTTTTTCGAGAATGGATGGCGAGGCAGAGGAGTACACCTGTGATCCATAGTCTAGCTTTGATTGGACCAATGCTAGATACAGGAGCCACAGGGTACGTCGATCACTTCCCCAAGAAGTGTGAGACAACAGTTTCATTATGTCCATTCTCTTTAAACAAGACCTTTTCAAGGCGTCCACATGGTGCCGGAAAGAAAGCCTTGAATCAAATATGACCCCCAGATATTTGAAATGGGGCTCAAAATCTATAGGCACACCATATAGCGACAAATGGGGGGGGGGGTCCCATGTCACTAACTTATGCCCATAAAAGTGAACAGCCTTGGTCTTTACTGCGGAAAAGCGGAAACCCTTGGAGGAAGCATTTTCAGCTACAGTGCTTATAGCTCGCTGTAGCTTACGGACGATAAATGGGAGTCTGGGCGAAGAACAAATGAGCGCCAGATCATCCACATATAACGTCGACGAAATCTCGGGAGGGAGATTTCTAACAATGCTATTAATGGCCACAGAGAAGCAGGTGACACTGAGGACACTTCCCTGTGGCACACCCTCAACTTGGTCCACGGGCTCCGATAAGGTGCCTCCAACCCTTACGCGTAGTGTGCGTCGCATCAGAAATTGCTCGACAAACCTGGGGAGGTAACCCCGCAGGCCCCAATCATGGAGTTGTTTAAGGATACCACGCCTCCAGGTGGTATCGTATGCTTTCTCAATATCAAAGAAGACAGCGATGGCGTGCTGCTTCTTTGAAAAAGCATCTCTTACGAGTGACTCCATTCGGACAAGCAGGTCTGTCGTACTCTGCTTTTTCCTGAACCCTGATTGAGAAGGAGATATGAGATTTTGAGTCTCCAAAAACCAGACGAGTCTGAAATTGACCATTCTCTCAAACACTTTACATGGACAACTGGTAAGAGCAATTGGGCGGTAATGGGTGGGCTCCGTCCTGTCCTTTCCTGGTTTGCGGAATGGAAGGACTATGGCCTCTCTCCACATGGAAGGGAAGCGGCCCTTGATCCAAATCCAGTTGTAAATGTCCAGTAAATGAGAGAGAAGGGATGGATGCATATTCCTAATCATATCATAGGAAATGCCATCCGATCCGGGGGCAGTGGATCTACAGTGCTTCAGTGCATTATGGAGCTCATGGATAGAGAAGAGTCGGTTGTAAGACTCGTTATCCATGTTTGGCTCCATAAAGTTGAGCGGTTGCTGCTCCTGTTGGAGCCTAAAGCACTGGAATTGCATCTCATAATTATCTGGGCTTGAGATGCTAGCAAATGATCTGGCCAAGACATTGGAAATATGGTTCAAGTCCCCCAACAATTCTCCAGCTTGGACAATGTTGGGAGCTGTAAAGCCATTGGATTTGCCCAATAGCTTTTTGACCCTTTTCCACACTTTGTCTATAGGCGTTTGCCAACTTATGGACGCGATGTAACCTTCCAACGAGGTCTTTCGAGCCTGTCGAAGGATGCGTCGCCGTGCTGCCCTTGCTCTGTTACGAGCAATTTTATTTACCATCGTAGGGGAGCGATGGTAACGTCGGCAAGCCATTTTACATTCAGTCACGGCTCTCGAGCATTCAGCCGACCACCAGGGAACTTGTGGTCCGCGAGCGGTTGAGCCGGAGAGCGGGATGAAGGAGTTAGCCGCTTTATTGACGTGGACTAGGAGGTCATCGATAGCCACGTCAATATCTTCATGAGGGAAGGACCCGTCATGGCTCGAGAGGTGCCTGAATTTAGGCCAGTTTGCTTTTTTTGCATTCCATTTTTTACTAGGTAGTGGAGGGGGGCCACCTGTACATGGCGCTATAATAATGGGGAAGTGATCGCTGCCTCGCAAGTCAGGATCCACTGCCCAGTCAAAATCAGCTCTACAGCTTGGTGAACAGAGGGACAAGTCCACGCATGTAGAGCTGCTCGTCTGGATGTGAAATGATGTATGGCTGCCATCGTTTAGAAGGCAGACATCATTTTCGCCCAGAAATTTCTCAATCATGTTTCCCCTAGGGTTCTTATCATGGTCCCCCCAAAGGGGGTGTCGAGCATTAAAATCCCCAATCAATAGAAAGGGGGGAGGGAGCTGTTTAATTACCTCGACTAGTTTTCTAGCTAGAGAGGCTGTGTCTTTTTCCTCACTAGGAGGGAGGTAAAGCGAGCAGTCCGTATAGTGGCGATGGGAGAACAGGCGGACAGCGACCGCCTGCAGGTCTGTCGCAAGGTCGATCTGGTTGTGGGGAACCCTGCTGTTGATGAGCACAGCAGAACCATGGATTGGTTCTATAGGGTTCTTATAGTATCCCACAAAACCAGGAATATTGGGTACACTGCGAGTACCCAAGCAAGTTTCCTGTAAAGCTATACAATCAGGATTGTAGTCTTTAAACAGGAGCTTGAGTTCTTCCCACTTGGGGAAGAGACCTTGGATGTTCCAATGAATTATTGGATACATCCTTACCTCTTTAAGACAATCATCCTACCCTTAGGGGTAGGAGGTTTTGGTTTTATACTACCCGTCGGGGTAGTTTTGGTCATACCAATTACCGGTTTTGGGTATGACTCTGGAGGCATCGGGTGCGTTAATTTAGCTCTCGACTTTTCTTTTAAACGTGGCGATTTTGTTAGCTGGCTATACGAAATGACTGTCTTGACTGGAGAAGCAGATGTGGGAGCATCTCCATCAGTCATTTCGTGAGCCGATGACATCGACTTGGCTGGTGATGGTGGCAGCGATTGTTCGGCTGGCGAAGGATTCTTGGAATCTGATGGTTGGTTCGGCTCCTCCTTGGATAAGGGGGCAGCCTCTACTACAGCTGTTTCCTGTGATCGGGTACAGGTTGATTCCTTCTCACTTAGGGCTCGAAGGAGTTCCAAAGCAGTATCAGCAAGGGGTGGGTTGCTGACTACTCGCTTTGGGCCTGTAGTTCTCTGTTCTTTTGGGGCAGGATGGATGTCCAGAGCTGGAATAGACACCACCTGCGGCCCAATCCGATTCACATTCACGTCTTGTGGAGCGGTGGCAAGGTGTTTTGCCACTCTTGGTGAATCGGGAGAGGATGGAAGGTTCCTCTTCTTTGTGCCATCAGAAGCTAAGCTAGATTTTGGTGAAGAGTTTTCTCTACCGATTGATCGTGGTTTCTGTCGAGGGGGGCTCTTAACCTTTTCAGGTGCGCGTGGAGATGCGGGTTTAGGGTGTGGAGAACCCTTTACCTGTTGAGGCACATCTCTGCGCGGAGACCTGGGTTTCGGTTGTGGAGGGCTTCTGGTTTGTTCAGGACAGCCAGTAGATGGTCTCTGGCTTCTCCCCTTCTTTGGCGTGGCGGTGCGCAGTGCTTCCGCGAAGCTCACGCCAGGCTGAACGTAAGTCTCCCTAACTCTTCGTCTAGCCTCTTTATAGCCATCCGTTTTTATTTCGAACAGCAATGACCTCTCTCTCGTAGAGGAAGAAGGTGCATTGCTGTGATGTGGCAGAGTGGTCTCCGCCACAATTGGGGCAGCACGGCTGTTTAGAACAGGGTGTTCCGTGAAATTCTGCTGAGCAGTTTACACAAATCCTTTCGCTTTTACAAAACTTGCTTACATGGCCAAAGCGTTGGCAATGGAAGCACCGCCGGGGGTTTTCGACGTAAGGCTTGACTGGGATGTTAAGGTAGCCAGCCTTGACGTACTTGGGCGGTTCCAATCTGTTGAAAGTTAGGATTATGGTGGCGGTAGGGACCCTAGCGCCATTCACAAACCTAGAAATGCGATGTGCACTTGTTACTTTCTGATTGGCAAGTTTTGTCACCAACCTGTCGATATCATACTCAATGAGTTCACCCGATCGAATAACACCTTTGGAGGTATTAAATGTCGGGTGAGACGCGGATGATACATTCACTGAGGCTAACTTTTCGAGAGATTGAATTCTCTTTTGCTGCTCATTAGACTTGGCCTCGACAATCAATGCGCCATCATTGCGCGGCCACATTTGAGCAGGTTCGCCACACTTGTTTACGAAGTCGTCAAAGACATCAAAGATGTCAGCTTTGCTAAGAGGACAACGTTCTTTGCTGGATTTGAGTACTATAAAGCGGTCATAATCCAGTTCTTCGTCTACTTCTGATCCAAAAGGATCCAAGCGACGAAGATCTTTGCTGTTTTCACGGTGACCAGAGGCCGGCGGTCTCTGGGATGAGTTTTTAGAAAATTTACCCATATGATTTTTATTTTTATAAGTGGTGTCTCTGGAGCCGAGGGCATGTACCAAATCGCCATCGTGTGTCCGGAGAGCGCCCATACAGTCCAGACAGGGTAGCCCGCCCCCCGACTCCCACTGTCGTTTCAAAAACAGCGGAGCCGCATAACAGAGTTTTACTGGACTGCGGTGCAAAGACCTCCCGAAAGCAAAACAACGACCCAGGCAACCAAACCTACCTCCGTGGCACGGTCCTGCGGACGATGCCCCCCAGTGGGTACATCCGTCGACTCGTACAGAGTACACATACTGACTAGGACCAAGTGGGCCGAAAGTGCGCTGGGGTTCAGACACACAGTCGCCCCACAAGGTTATTTGGGGATGCCGGAGTGATGCCAGTGTTTGGTCATCAAACCGCCTCATGGGGTTCCCCTCACCCACCTTTTATGTTGGTGTGAGGTCACCTAGCCCTTGTGATGCCATTCACTAACTGCAGGGCCACAGCAAAGACAACCATATGGGCCAGAAGTGTGCTGGTGTCCATACACACAACTGCCCCAAAAGGTTGGTGGGTACCCTTAGTCAGATACCCAAACCAGGATATCCCGCCTGGTGTTCAGACGTTGGGCACACGCTCAGTTAAAAAACAAGGGCATCACGTGAAGGTGGTGTGCCAACCTTTAGGGAACATAGGCTATCATTTGCGCGATATTCCCCATCGCCCCCTTATGCGAGGGAACTTGTTGACTACTCCATAGAGGATATCACCTCAGGCTGGCTGACCATGGGGTGGTCAAGGTCGAACGTGTGATGAGAAAACAGGGATGGGCCTCGAGACCCATCCCCTACACTCTTCGTCACGTTCGACTGTGACAAGCTCCCTTAGTCGGTGTGTGCCAGTTGGTAGCGATATCGCGTGAAGGCATTCGTGCCACTGCCGCGGCGGTGCTATTACTGTCACCGCTTCGGCCATGCGAATCATTCTTGTAGACGTGCAAAGTCGGGGTCACCAGAAGTCTGTGTAAATCGCCTCAAAGCTGCACACGATAAGCCTAAATCGTGTGTGGACAAGTGTGTCAATTGCGGAGAGCCGCACCCTGCTTCTTCGAAGCAATGTGGTGCATATCTCTTTGAGAAAGAAATCCTAGCCGTTCAGACCCAGGATCGACTCTTATTCCGCGAGGCTCAGGACTTGGTTCTGTCGCGCTCGACTCTGCCTGGGACGTCTTGTGCCTCAATAGTTAGAAAGGCACCCTCTGCTCCTGGCCCATCTAGGCCAACGAGCACGGTTGTTTCCGTGCCTATTCGGAGCTTTTCTGCGGCCTCTACTCAACCTGAGCGCTCCCCTAGTAAAGCTGGCGGCAAAAAGGGTTCATACCTAGCCCCGGCTAAAACCAGGGCTTCCCCCTCTTCCCCCAGCGTGACCGTTTCCCGTAAGGCGAAACGGCCACGCGCCTCCACCGAGTCGTTAGACTCACAGGAGGGAACACCCCTGAAGTTGGTCGCCAGGCCTGCTTCAGGGGTTCCTAAAGCTGTCCCCCGAAAGGAAAACAGCAACAAAGGAGCTTCGGCTCCTTCCCCCACGCCTAGTGGTGGGCTGAGTGGCTCGGAGACGGTGGTTCCTCGAAAAGATGGCCCCCCGCCTCCGAAGCCGCAACACCCGCCTAAGGTTTCGAGGCGGAGGGAGGAAAATACTCGCATGGCGAGCCCAACCTTCTCCAATAAGTCCTCGAAGGCGATAGCGCCTTCAGCGCTTTGTCCGGCCAACAGCGTCCGGGGTTATGCCTCCGGGAAGCGTAAAACCATTCTCGTGACGGTCTTCTCTTCGAAGAGGGCCTCCGCGTGTCCTCCGAGCTAGGCCTGGAGGGCATATTCCTTGAATTGAATTGCCGTGGACTCAGTGTCAACCTGGAGGAGCTGCGGAGGCTCGTCTCGTCCCGTTCCCCGTTAGCTATTTTTCTGCAGGAGACCATGCTAGGCGCATGCCCCCTAGACACCCTCTCGGGGTATAAGCGCCTTGCAACCCTACCACCGCGGGATGGCCGGGCTAGTGGATGCGCGGTTTACACCCGGCATGATGTCTCCGTCTTCCCTTCAATTTAGATACCTCCTTTCAGGCAATGGCTGTGCAGCTTCACCGCGATACGAGGTATACTATCATTTCTGCGTACATTCCACCGTCAGCTGACTAGGACGCGGGAGACTTCCGCCGCGTCGTGGCCTGGTTGCCGAGGCCCTTTCTCATGCTTGGAAATTGAACGGCAGGCATCCTCTCCTGCGAAGATTACTCAATAGATCCCAAGGGACAAGTCCTTGTCGATCTGCTCAAAGAGCTTGAGATAGGTGTCCTAAATGTTGATGAGTTTACGCATCACTGCCAGAGAACCGCTTCATTTTCTTGCCCGGACCTATCTTTGTTCTCTTCGGATGCACGGCCTGATTTTAATTGGGGGGTGGTGGATGACCTCCATGGTAGATCACTTTCCCATTCAAATATCATTTTCAGGACAACTGCCGCCTGAGAGCCCACCTCGGTGGTGCTTGGCGTGGACGCGGTGGCCTGCATTTCAGGAAATGCCTGAATTCTCTATGTCAGTCGTGGAGTTTAGGTCGGTAGATGAGGCTGTTGAGTTGTTCTCCGGCAACCTCATCGCCGCGGGCCTGACTACTATTCCTAGAACGTCTGGCTGTTTTTCACGCCGACCACTCCCATGGTGGTCGGCTGAGTGTGAGACGGCCTTCAAACAGAAGCGTTATGTCTACATGCGCTATAAGCGCCGCCCGAAAGATTTCACTGTCGCTGAATTTCGTCGGGCTAGTGCTAGGTTCTGGTATATTTCGAAGCACACCTGCTGCTCTTTTGGCGGGCATATGTTTCTTCACTTAACGGTAAGACTCCTCTAGCAGAACTGTGAAAGTGAGTCAAAAGGATTCGGGGCAAGTTCTCATAGTACCCCTCTCCCGTTCTCCAGAAGAATGGGACTGCAATCTCGGATCCCGCGTCCGTGGCGGAATCCTTCGCGCCTGCTTTTTACACATTCTCTAGCCGGGATGCGCTCCGCCAGCATTTAATGCACGTCACCATGTCGCGGAAGGCCGCTCACTGGACTTTACCTCTAACGACAGGTTTACTCTGAGTGAGTTGCGTTCCGCTCTTGCTTCGTGCGCAGACACCGCCCATGGTCCAGATGATGTTCCGTACGCCATGCTTCGATACTTGGGTGATTGAAGCATGGCCTTTCTCTTAGATTTGTTAACAGGATCTGGTAGAGTGTCTCCTCCCAGATTCCTGGTGAATCGCTACTGTGCTCGCCTTTCGCAAACTGGGGAGAGATCACTCTACTTCGGCCGGTTTCCGCCCAATCTCTTTAACCTCTTTCGTGTGCAAGTTGATGGAGAAATTGTTATATCTCAGATTAGCCTTTTTTATGAACAGCGGCGGCTATCTGTCTTCTACATAGTGCGGCTTTCGCAATTTCCATTCCACGTCGGATGCTCTGCTCCGACTGGAAAATGCCATCTGCCAGGCCTTGCTTCGTAGACAGCACTACGCCACGGTGTTTTTCGATCTGGAGAAGGTCTAATAATGCGACCGGACCAGCGTTTCGCTCTTACTCACACCGACTACATGGCAGGAACATGGGCAGCTCTCCAGGCTGCTTGGCAAAGAAGATGGGAGACGTTCGAAGGGAACTTACAGTTGCGTGCCTTTGCGCCGCGATTGTTCCCATGAACCTACCCCATAATGCCGCGACCGCTTCAAGTTGCTTTCTGTCGTCTGCGAATTGGGCACACTCGCGGGACGCACCGCCATTTGATGGAGCGCTCGCCTGCGCTCTACTTTGAAGACTGCGTTGTCCCCCAGACTTTTCGGCACATTCTTGTTGAATGTCCCAGTCTGCGGGATCATGGCGCACGTTACCTCTCCCGCTTCCGAGATGGGCGGGGTCGCTACCGCCTGTCCCTTGTACTCGGGGCGAATGCGTGCATATTGACTGGTGGATTTGTAGAATTTTGGGCGAGGCCAGCCTTCTCTCTTTTATTTTTCATAGTTTTGTTTTTGTTTTTTCTTTATAGGTCGCACGTTCCTGCGCCGGGGGGGGGGACCTCCCCCTACGCAGGAATTCTCTCTCTGCGATTGCATTTGAAAGTCCCCCTGTAAATGTTTTCAAAAATAGTTTCTATAAACACCTGTTCAATCATTAGGTAGAAGCACACGGACGATACCACAATTCACTAACTGCTTATAAAAAAAAGAAAAGAAAAGGAACGTCAAAAAAGATGCATGCTGCGTGTTTCTGTGTCATCTAGTGATTTATTTAATAATCTTAAACATAACCAGTCATCCTACCTCTTTTCTTTATATCCCCCTCTTCTTTTTTCCTCAAGACTAGCCTAAGTGTCTTTGTTAATCTGTAATTCTTCTTTTTTTTCTCACTCCTTTTATTTTTCCTTTCTCTTTTTTAAGCTTTTGAATGCAGGGTATAATTCGTGTGCTGCATATATTTAGTAAATCAGGAACCAGCAGCTAATTTCATTGAATTTACATAATGCTGATGATGTTCGCGGAGATGCCTCAGAAAGAAAATTTTATAATAACTTGGCAGCTGTGAAGATATTTGCATTGTAAAAAAAAGGGGGCCTATGATTGTAAATGTTCTTGTTCTACCTGTGACGGTTAATGGTACCTGCAAGCATTATGTCACAATTTAATGAGGCGTTTTTGGTCCTCTTTTTTAATAGCGTTACTCAAGGATCTGTTTTGCCATCTCGTCCAGTTTCTTTGATTTACAAATTGTCTTTTCCTTCTTCAACTCGTTTGCCAAGGACAGTGTAGACGTTATCGCTCTCTCATTTCCATATTCAATTGACTCTTATTACCTTCACCCTAAAATCTATACCGAATCTTTGGGCTTATGATCTATTTTCCCAACACCCGCTCATCTGCTATTTGGTAAAAGTTAAATTACTTTGGTTATTTATGTAACCGTTCCTTTTTAAAGAGGACCTTTAGCCCCCATGTTTCAGGGTTGACGAGATTTTTTTTCATTATCGGCTTTATTATTCCTTGCCTTCCTGATTTGTACCATTGCACTAGTGAGGTACCGATCGATCTGCACCGGCATAATCGGCATATATTTTTCTGATCGGTGGTACACTCTACGGTTATGAGATTTTATCATCACTTGCCTACAATTATTATCATATTAGTATAAAAGTTTCATCAACTCTCACTTACTATTTTTTCTATTAAAATTTATTATAATGGTTGGTGAAAAAAGTGTTAGAAGAATTTCCAGCGATAAAAGTGAATGTTATTAGTGTGATTGGGATAAAAGCTTGAGAAAACTAGATCAACTGGAATAAAGAAAGGTAGTGGACTTCCTAAATTCGTGGCCATTCCAGAAAATGTTGAGAGTAACTAAAATGAGTACAAGTAAAACGGTAGGTACGTACGTTTATCCCTTCCTACAATGAGTATAGAAATATAAAGTTGTCGCACACTTCTTTCAGCGGCATTTGTATCGTAAATTGAACGAGTTTTATGTTTCGCATTAAGGTTATCGCAAAATTTATTACTTTTTATCATCTTTTACATTCCTGAAGCAGTAGAAAAGATTTTGGTATATTATATATAGCATGCAAAAAACATTAATTTATTAATATTTTCTGCTAATTTGCTTGATCAACCTAAATGAGCATCATTTGGTCGATGCATTATCCAAGCTGATAGACAGGCAAGGCTGGAAATCATCTTGCGAAGTGAGTCTTGAATCCTTGACAGTCCTAAGAGTGACTATAATTAGTCGAGCTTTACCTAATGATTTGAAAATTTGCCAAAGCTCGGCACCGGCACCGGCATCACACCTTCCTCACATACCCCTTTCTCTCTCCTTTCAAGATCGATCAATTTTACGCCCAGCCTAAGGCGAACCTGCCATGTCGAAGGGCTGCTTGGCCACTGAGCGGAAAGGTGTGAACCTAAATGGCGGCAATAGCTCGCAGAGCGGGCTATTGAGTGGAGTGATTAGCATTTGCATCCCGTGTAAACTATAGGGCCACCATGCCCAATGATAAGAACTTAACCAAAACCTCCCCTTTCCCTTTACCACCATTGGAGCCGCCTTCGTGCAGCTCCACCGAACGGCACGGCGCGCCTCGGTGTTCCCCCGGGTGGGAAGTCCCTGACAAAGACCAAAATTGCGCAGAGCGGAGACTCGAATACGTCGGGGTTCTTCATTCAGAGGTTACCTAGCGATTTCAACTCGAGTTCAAACTCTTTCTCGCCATTCACTCCGCTGATAGCAGTATGTTGGCCAAGGGCAACATGTTCTATCAAAGAAAAGCACTAGCTAACCTGATTAGTAGAGAGCCAATGGTGACCCGTTTCTCGGATGAGAGCCTTCTGGGGAATGTGTTGATGCCTCCAAAGCAGCCAAGATTAGTTCTCTTCTGACACCTGATAGCACCCAAGTGAGTGTGACGCCGCACTCTACAATGAACTGTGTGAAAGGAGTATTTTATGCGAGAGAGCTCGTGGACTACTCTATAATTGAAATCACATTAGAGCTGGCCGACCAAGAAACGGTCGAAGTCGAGCGTGTGATGAGAAAACAGGGAGAGACGTCGAGACCCCCCCCATACACTCTTCTTCACGTTTGAATGTGACAAGCTTCCTGAGTCGGTGCGTACTGGTTGGTATCCCTACCGCGTAAGGCATTCGTGCCTACCGCGGAGGTGCTACTACTTCAACCCATTCGGCCAGACGAATCGCTCATGTAAACGTGCAAAGTAGGGGTTACCCGAAGTATTTAAGTTGCTCCATAGCCACACACGATAAGTCTTAATCGTGTGTGACAAAGCATGTCAATTGTGGAGAGCCGCACCCCGCTTCTTCGAAGCAATGTGGTGCGTATCTCCTTGAGAAGGAAATCCTGGCTGTTTAGGCCCAGGATCGTCTCTTATTTCGCGAGGCTAAGGACCATGTCCTGGCGCGCCCGACGCTGCCTAGGACGTCCTATACTTCAATGTTAACAAAGGCGCCCTCTGTTTCTGGTCCCTCCAGGCCAAGATCGGCAGATCCGGCCCCTCTGCCCCCCCGGGTGCGGAGCGCTCGACTAAGACGAAAAGAGCGCAGGGTGGAGCCTCGATAACATCGGGGCCCCTCATTCAGAGGCTACCGCAATCTACCATGAACTTTGTGAAAGGAGTAGTTTATGCGAGGGAACTCGTTGACTACTCCAAGAGGACAGCTTAGAGCTGGCCGACCATGGGGCGGTCAAGGTCGAACGTGTGATGAGAAAACAGAGAGGGGTCTCGAGACCCATCCATACACTCTTTCTCACGTTCGACCGCTACCACGTGAAGACATTCGTGCCACTGCCGCGGCGGTGCTATTACTGTCACCGCTTCGGCCATACGAGTCGTTCATGTAGACGTGCAAAGGTGGGGTCACCCGAAGTATGTGTAAATTGCTCAAAGGCCACACACGATAATTCTAAATCGTGTGTGGCTAAGTGTGTCAATTGCGGAGAGCCGCATCACGCTTCCTCGAAGCAATGTGTTGCATATCTCCTTGAGAAAGAAATCCGGGGCGTTCAGGCCCAGGATCGACTCTCATTCCGCGAGGCTTATGCCTCAATAGTAAGCAAGGCACCCTCTGCTCCTGGCCCATCCAGGCCAACGAGAACGGTTGCTTCCTCGCCCATTCGAAGCCATTATGCGGGTTCTACTCAACTCTGGTGCTCTCCTGGTAAAGATGGCGGCAAGAAGGGCTCACAGGAGGCAACACCCCTGAAGTTGGTCACCAGGCCATCTTCCGGGGTTCCTAAAGCTGTCCCCCGAAAGGAGGACAGCAACAAAGGAGCTTCGGCTCTTTCGCCCAGACCTATTGGTGGGCTGAGTGGCTCGGAGACGGTGGTTCCTCGAAAAGAGGGCCCCCCGCCTCCGAAGCCGCAACGCCCGCCTAAGGTTTCGAGGCGGAGGGAGGAAAAGACTCGCATGGCGAGCCCAATCTCCCCCAGTATGTCCTAGAAGGCGACAGCGCCTTCAGCGCTTTGTCCGGCCAAAAGCGCCTGGGGTTATGCCTCCGGGAAGCGTGCGGCCATTCCCGTTATGGTCTTCTGTTCGAAGAGGGCCCCCGCATCTCCTACAGCTAGGCCTGGAGGGAATATTCCTTCAATTGAATTGCCGTGGACTCCGGGCCAACTGAGAGGAGCTGTGGACGCTCGTCTCGTCCTGTTCCCGTTAGCTATTTTTCTGCAGGAGACCATGCTAGGCGCGTGCCCCCTGTCCGCCCTCCCGGGGTTTAAGGGTCTTGCGACCCCACTACCACGAGATGGCCGGGCTAGGGAATGCGCCATTTACACCCGGCAAGATGTCTCCGTTCCTCCCTTCACTTTAGATACCTCCTTTCAGGCAGTGGTTGTGCAGCTTCACCTGGATAGGAGGTATACTATCATTTCTGCGTACATTCCACCCTTAGCTGACTTCGACGCGGAAGACTCCGCCGCTTCGCGGCACGGTTGCCGAAGCTCTTTCTCTTCCTTGGAGATTGAACGGCAGGCATCCTCTCTGGGGAGATTACTCAATAAATCCCAGGGGACAAGTCTTTGCCGATCTGATCGAAGAGCTTTAGATAGGTGTCCTAAATGTGGATGAGTTTACGCATCACTGCCAGAGAACCGCTTCATTTTCTTGCCTTGATCTATCTTTTTGCTCTTCGGATGCACAGTCTGATTTTGATTGGAGGAGGGGCGATGACCCCCATGGTAGTGATCACTTTCCCAATCAGATATCATTTTCAGGGCAACTGCCGCCTGAGAGCCCACCTCGGTGGTGCTTGGCGCGTGCTCGGCTGCTTGCATTTCAGAAAATGACTGAATTCTCTATCTCAGTCGTGGAGTTTAGGTCGGTAGATGAGGCCGTTGAGTTCTTCTCTGGCAACCTCATCGCCGCAGGCCTGACTTCTATTCCCAGAACGTCTAGCCGTTTTGCACGCCGACCACTCTCATAGTGGTCACCTAAGTGTGAGACGGCTCTCAAACAGAAGCGTTTCCTACATGCGCTATAAGCGCCGCCCGAAGGATTTCACTGTCGCTGAATTTCGTCTCCTAGGGCTAGGTTCCGGTATGTTTCGAAGCACGTCCGCTGCTTTTTTCGGCGGGCATACGTGTCTTCTCTTAGCAGGAAGACCCCTCTGGCAGAGGTGTGGAAGCCATCCAAAAGGATTCGGGGCAAGTTCTCGCAGGACCCCCATCCCGTTCTCCACAAGAATGGGACCGCGTCCGTGGCGGAATCCTTTGCGACCGCTTTTTCGGCATTCTCTATCCGAGATGCTGCTCCGCCAGCATTCAATGCACGTCGTGATGTCGCGTAAGGCCGCTTGCTGGACCTTACCTCCAGAGGCGGAGAACCCTTCAACGACAGGTTTACTGTGAGTGAGTTGCGCTCCGCTCTCGCTTCGTGCGCGGTAACCGCCCTTGGACCGGACGATGTCCCGTACGCCATGCTTCGACACCTGGGTGAGCGAGGCATGGCCTTTCTGTTAGATTTGTTGAACAGGATCTGGGTGGAGGGTCTCCTCCAAGATTCCGGGCATTCGCTACTGTGCTCGCCTTTCGCAAACTGGGGCGCTATCACTCTACTTTGGCCGGTTTTCGCCCGATCTCTCTAACCTCTTGCGTGTGCAGGTTGAGGGAAAAATTGGTAAATGTTAGATTAGCCTTTTTCCTGGACAGCGGAGGCCATCTGTCTTCTGCACAGTGTGGCTTCCGCAAGTTTCACTCAACGTCGGACACTCTGCCCCGACTGGAAAATGCCGTCTTCGAGGCTTTCCTTCGTAGACAGCACTGTGCCACGGTGTTTTTCGATCTCGAGAAGGACTATAATACCGCATGGCGATACGGTGTTATGGAGACTGTCCACACGATGGGGGAGCCCTTTCCGGCACAAAGCAGCAGCAAGAGGGTGTCTCGCAGGAAAGTGTCCTCAGTGTCACACTCTTTGCCATGAGCATCAACGGCATCACCTCGGTGCTGGCGGAAGATATTCTCGCTACGCCCTACGTGGACGTCCTTTCGATCTCTTTGGCGTGGCTGACCGAGATTTGTTTCTTAATGGGGTGCGCATGAAAGTGGTTGAATCGCAGGCTTCCACGCCGTATCCCCTCTGTTTGAAGTCAGCCGGGCTCTACCCGGCGCTGCATCTGTCTTCACGGCCGAGCTGGTGGCAATACACCACTCGGTACGGGAGATTAAGCGACGTGCCCGGTTCGGGGACCGGATTGTGATCTATAGCGACTCACAAAGCGCCCTGAGTGCTCTCGGGGCATTTGATCTCCGCATCCCCTGGTTCGCGATATCCGTGACGCCACGGTTTTGGTGAGCCAGGCAGATGTCGAGATTATCTTCTGCTGGGTTCCTGGACATGTAGGAATTGCGGGGAATGAGCGCGCCGATGAGGGTGCCAAAGAGTCCGCGAGGACTCTGCGACCGGACCAGCGTTTCGCTCCTTCTCACACCGACTACATGGCAGGAATACGGGCAGCTCTTCGGACTGCTTGGCAAAGAAGATGGGAGACGGTCGAGGGTAACTTAAAGTTGCGTGCCATTGCGCCGCGACTGTTCCCATGGACCTATCCCCCAATGCCGCGGCGGCTGCAGGTCGCTTTCTGCCGTCTCCGAATCGGACACATTCGTGTGACGCATCGCTATTTGATGGAGCGTTCGCCTGCGCCGTATTGCAACGACTGCAGGTCGCTTTCTGTCGTCTCCGAATCGGACACACTCGTGTGACGCATCGCTATTTGATGGAGCGTTCGCCTGCGCCGTATTGCGACGACTGCGTTGTCCCCCAGACTGTTCTTCACATTCTTGTCGAATATCCTAGTCTGGGTGATCTTCGCGCATGTTACCTGTCCCGGTACCGGGATGAGCGGGGTCAATACCGCCTGTCCTTTGTACTCCGGGCGAGTGCGTGCACATTGACTTGTGGACTTGTTGACTTTTGGGGGGAGGCCGGCCTTCTCCCTTTCATTTAACCATGTTTAGTTGTTGTTTTGTTATTGTTCAAATTTTATAAAGTAGCCTTGAACTAGGCTGTTTGTTTACGGCGACTTATGCCTAAGTCGGCAGTCGCCAGATAGCCCCTTAAAAACAAAATACAAAAAAAAAACTTGTCCGACTGCACCTGGAGTATGCCGTACAATTTTGGAGTCCTTCATTTCGAAAGGACATCGCGAGATTGGACGCGTGCAAGCCAGGGCAACCAAACTAATTCCCTCTATCAGACATAAAAGTTATGAAGATAGATTAAGGGAATTAGATCTGTTCTCGTTGGAAACCCGTAGACTGCGTGGTCAGCTCATCGAAGTTTTCAAAATACTTCGAGGGTTCGACAATGATGACTCCGGGGATATTTTCACACTTGCTGAGAACATAACAAGAAATCACGGCTTTAAACTTGAACTGAAGCGTTACAACCGCGATCTGAGTGGAAAGGTTTCACGTACAGTATCTGCAGTAGTTGGAACGCACTTCCAGTGGAAGTTGTGAACAATGAATCTGTTGACCAGTTCAAGTCTAGACTAGGCAGGGTCTTGAAAAGTGGCCTTTTAAGGGCGTACAGCATTTGAGCAGAGATGTGCCTGCTCGACTACTAGTCCAAAGGTACCCTCTTTGAATGGACCGTAAGGTCTTCTAGGGTACTTTCTTTCCTTGTTACTCCTTGTTACCCTCTCCCACCCCCTCCTCCTCCTTCTTCTTCTCCTCCTCCTTCTTCTTCTTCTTCTTATTATTATTATTCTCATTCGTCTTCTTCTTCTTCTTCTTATTCTTCTTGCAAAAGGGGTTTGGAGCGGAGGAACAACGAGTAAAAATTATGACTAAAAATGATGCCAGCGATTTCTCTTGCATGTGTAGTTTAGATATCCATTTTCTTTTCCGCCTATCCTATAAATAGTCTTACTATGCTAAAATTAGATTTTCACCACTAGCAGTCGAGGGCTGCGGAAGTTGAGAAGAATAACTTTCTATCACCCCCCCACCCCTAGGTTGAAGTAGTTAATATGCATGACAATGTACACATGTAGATAAGTGTGTACAGTAGATTATATATAAAAAAAATAATAACAAATAATAAAAAAAAAAAAATATATAGCATGTTAGAGAAACACTCGTAGATAAGTGTGTATCGTAGTTAGGGATTTAGTGTAGCGGACTAGCCTCGAGCGGACCTTAGGGTCTTTCCTGGTCCTGGATTCTGTAGTTCTTCTTATTCTTATTATTATTATTATTCTTATTATTATACTTCTTCTTCTTCTTCTTCTTCTTCTTCTTCTTCTTCTTCTTCTTCTTATTGTTCTTATTCTTATTCTTATTATTCTTATTATTATTCTTATTATTATTCTTATTATTATTCTTATTCTTATTATTATTCTTATTATTATTCTTATTCTTCTTCCATTTTTAACTTCCTTCCATTAGCGAGGGAATCCGGGGACTAACGATGGTTTCGAATCCTCTGAAAATTGCAACAATCTTTTTCTTTCAAATCAAAATCAATTAATTTCCGATCGTTATGACTTGTCCATTGTATCAAACACCTTTCTAATGCGTTGGTGACCTTCCTCAGATTGGGGCTGATGCACTGACAATTTCTTCATTTTTAGTCGCGTGCGAGTCTAGGCGCATTATATCAATTCGGCCGTTCTAACGAAATTTGAAACCCTTATGTTGTTTTACATTTTCTTTCGAATGATATAATTGCCAAAGTCATTCCATGGTTAGTCTGAGAACTATTGAAAGTTTTGAAGGTCGTAAGGTCATAAATCGGATTAAGTGAGAGCACGCGACTTTTTAGACAGCAGACCTTTGTTTTCTGGCCGAGATGCCTGCCTTCGTTGTTTTGCGCCGACCATCTTCCTTTCCGGTCAAAGAGGTTTGGAGGCTGAGGGGAGAGAGGACAACGTTCCCTCACCCCTGAGCTCCGGTTTAGGGTGGTCTGTTTTTAACAACCTGCTTCATCCCGACCCTCACCTTCCTCACATACCCTTTCTCTCTTCTTTCACTGTCTATCAATTTTACGCTTGTTCGAGGTGGAACTGCCATGCCGAAGGGCTGCCCCGCCCTTTGGTGGGAGAAGTGGTCCTAAATAGCTGCAGCAGAGCAGACTATTGCGTAGGGTGATGAGCGTTTGCGTCCCGTGACAATAATAGGGTCCCCATGCCCAAAGAAGAAAACTAATACTTCTCATTCACCTTCTCCTCTACCATTGCCAGAGCCGCCTTTGGGTAGTTCACAGCTTTTATGGAGACCCTCCAAACCTCTTTGACCGGAAAGGAAGCTTACTCTACCATGCCTTTGGGTGCAGGGGACTGCCCTTTTCTGCAGTAGCAGTCCCCCCCCTCCCTTTACTTTCCACGATAACTGCCAAGAAAGCAGGCCGGCGGCCCATAATTGACCGCTCCTGGCTGTATAGGGCCAACCCCCATAGGGGAGCAAGGGATGGCTGGGCCCGCCGGCCCTTGCCCCCTAATTTCCTACTTGCTTGCGTGACCAGCTTGCAGGGGTCAGTATACCTGCCCCTCCTCTCTTCACCGACGGATGCCAGTTCGCTGACCCAAGACAAGAAAAAAAGGTTCTTCGAATTGGATCCCTGATGTGTGTGGGGCGCACATGGACCCCCTTTCCTTGAGATGGACATGGTCCCTGAGAAAACGCAGCCCCAGATGGTAGAATCTTCCAAGGAGTCGAAGTGTGGCTCGGTGCCTAGCATAGAACCCGAGGCCGTCCTTGTGCATGCTTCTCTTAAGACGTTTCGGGCCTTCGAGGATTCACAAGGAGAGGAGGGATCTTCCCTCCCCAACGGCACGGGCCCCTGGACCTGGAACAACCAAGACCTTCTCCATTTCAGAGAACGATCTGGCCGGGGCGGGTCCATCTGGCCTAGAGGTTCCTACCGGTGGAGGAGAGAAGCGGGTTCATTCCCCACCCTTCTCTCCTAAAAAGATTCGGGGCTCCTCTCCCGCCGTGGAAACGTAAGGGTTTGCTGCCATTTCGGTAAGCGACCGAAATGGCAGTCTAGGAGTAGGTCATGAGACACACCCCTACACTGTTCTTCATGTTGGACTGTGATAAATTTCCTGAGCCGGTGCGTGCCGGTTGGTATCGCTAACGTGAAGGCATTCGTGCCACTGCGGCGGAGGTGCTACTACTACCACCCCTGCAGTCTGTGTAAATTGCTTCAAGCTGCACACGATTAATCCAAATCGTGTGTGACCAACTATATCAATTCTGTAGAGCTGCAACCGGCCTCTTCGAAGATAGGTGGTGCCTATCTCGTTGAGAAGGAAATCCTAGCGCTGCCTGGGACGTCTTATGGCTCAATGTTAAAAAAAATACCCCGTTTGCTCTTGGCCCCTCCAGGCCTACGGGCACGGTCGTTCCGCGCCCATTCGTAACATTTCTGTGGGTTCTACCCACCCCGGGTGCTCCCCTGTTTAGCTGGCAGCATAAAGGGTTTCACACCCAGCACCGCTAAAACCAGTGGACCTCCTCCTTCCCTGAGCTTGAGCGTTTCCCGTAAGGCAAAACAGCCGCGCGCCTCCACAGAGTCGTTAGACTCACAGGAGGCAACACCCATGAAGTTGGTCGTGAGGGCATCTTCCGTGGTTTCTAAAGCCGCCGCCCGAAAGGAGGACAGCACTAAAGGAGTTTCGGCTCCTACGCTCACACCGAGTGGTAGGCTGAGTAACTCTAAAGCGGTGGACCCTCCAAAGGAGGGCCCCTGGGGACGAAGACTTCCCGCCTGCCTAAGATTTTGAGGCGAAGGGAGGAAAAGCCTCGTTTTTTATTGTTTTTTTTTATTTAGGGTCAATCTGGCGACTCCCCACTTGGGCATAAGTCGCCGCAAACAGCCTAGTTTTTGACTACTTTAAAATAAAAATTTGAACAGAAACAATAAAAAAGAGATAACAATCAGGGAGCAAGCTCCGGCGTAGGGGGGAGGTCCCCCTCACCCCGGCGCAGGAGCCTGCGACCTACAAAAAAAACAAACAAACAAACAATAACAAAAAAACAAAAAAACTAGTTAGATACAAGGGAAAAGGCCGGCCTGCCGCCAAAAGTCTATCAGTCCACCAGCTTAGGGTATGGCTGGGGTCTCTCGGCGGCATAGGCACCGTCGAAATCAGCTGCGGATGCAGTGAGATCTGTTTGCGACTAAGGGAGGCGCAGGGCTCGCGCGTACAGGCGAATGATACTCTGTACACGGTCGAGAGGAAGTGGCATCTCCCCAGCATCGACTAGTAAGCTCTCAATGGGAGAATTGCGGAAGGCACCGGTCGCTTAGCGAAGGCTGGTGTAGGGGATCGAGTCCACCTTCCGCAATACCCTGGCGGCTGCGGATGCATAAAACTCGCATCCGTAGTCCAGCTTCGAACGAACAAAGGATGATAAAAAAGTAAGGAGGTAGCCCTATCAGAGCATCCAACGTGGAGTGGAACTTGCTGAAGCCGCACTGTGCAGAAGACAGATGGCCTCCGCTGTCCAGGAAAAAGGCTTATCTAAGATTTAACAATTTCTCCATCAACCTGCACACGCAAGAGGTTAGAGAGATTGGGCGGAAACCGGTCAGAGTAGAGTGATCTCTCCCCGGCTTCCGAGAGGCGAGCACAGTAGCGATTCGCCAGGAATCTGGGAGAAGACCCTCCACCCAGATCCTATTGAACAAATCTAACAGAAAGGCCATGGCTCGCTCACCCAGGTGTTGAAACATGGCGTACGGGACATCGGATCCGGACCACGGGCGGTGTCCGCGCACGAAGCAAGAGCGGAACGCAACTCACTCCCAGTAAATCTGTCGTTCAAGTGTTCTCCGCCTCTGGAGGTAAAGTCCAGCCGGCGGCCTTCCGTGACACCACGACGTACATTGAATGCTGGCGGAGCAGCATCCCGGCTAGAGAATGCGGAGAAAGCGGTCTCGAAGGATTCCGCCACGGACCCGGGATCCGAGATTGCGGTCCCATTCTCGTGGAGAACGGGAGGGGGGTCCTGCGAGAACTTGCCCCGAATCCTTTTGACTGAATGAATGAATAGTGCATTAAGGATTAAAAGCTGCGTAGCCCAGATGGACTATCTGGCAGCCAAATTCACTTATGGGCAGTGAATTTAAAATTATTATTTTTAAAATATTGCCATATTAAAATACATAAAAAAGCAGGAATGTCCTTGGGACCAAAATTAGTTTAATAGACAATATTAAGTCAGTTGAGTTAAAATCTTTTAACAAAAAATAGACTATTAAAAAATTTAACAAAAGGTAAAAAAAAGGTAAAAAATAATAAATAACAAGTAAATAAACTATGAATATATCAACAATATAACTTTAAAAGTTATTAAGCAATTATATTTTTGTTAAAAATTTATTCATTTTTTTAAAAATGTAAAAACATAAACTATGAATAGATTAACAATAAATATATAAAACTATTTTAAATTTTGTTTAAAAGATTGCTTTCTTTTAGGAAGGTTAGTATCCTAGTCACGTCAAAGAAGCAATGGGTCTCAGAAAAGATGCCCCGCAGAGCCTGCTGGGGGGCCATCTCTCTGGTAATGAAGGGAAAAGTCGTCCTTCTGAGATTCCTTAGCAATGGGCATTCTACAAATATATGGAGGACATATATTTGTACCCCACACAGAATGCACATAGGTGGGGGCAGCCCACTCATTAAATGCTCATGGGTGAGCCGGCAATGGCCTATCCTCAGACGGACAAGCGCAACCTCCATTTTACGATGTCTAGTTGTACGTGGCCATGGGTGAACGGAGGGTTTTATGGAGTGGAGCTTGGTGGGAGGGAGCTCACTCCACCTCTTCTGCCATAGGCCGACCACGTATTCATTGATCAGAGGATAGGCATCGCAGAGTGGGACTGGGGCCACTGGAGCTGTCCCCAGTGATGCTGCTTCTTTGGCTGCAGCATCTGCCCTCTCATTGCCTGGGATGCCCACGTGACTAGGCACCCAGCAAAAGGATATCTCGTGGATGGGCGATAGTCGTAGGAGCCACCGCTGGATCTTGGAAACCAACGGATGGCTCGAACCAACATCACCCAACATTTGAAGCGAACTAAGGGAGTCTGTAAAGATAGTATGAGAATCAGATGGCCTGCCAGCTATGATAGTCAGTGCCGCTATCATAGCAACGAGTTCCGCTGTGAATGCGGAAGCTGCGTTTGGCAGGCGGACCAATGCTGTCTCAGATGGAAAGACAGCAGCTGCTCCAACTCTGTCCGGTGACTTGGACCCATCGGTGAACACAAAAGTGCTATGCCGATGTTGAGAGGAGTGGTCGCCATACATGGCTCTCAATACTACAGGCAGGTGGTGATCCTTGGGCCTATCAGCTAGTTCCCTACATACCATTACAGGTGGTATGAGCCACGGGGGGGTCTTTGGCATGGTAAAGGGAATCACTGAGAACTCCCTTAGTTGCGCAGTGTGCTCGGCCATACGCAGAGCAAAGGGGCGAGCCAGAGATGGAGATCTATCGTATGAGGCCACTGTCCGTGTATTGAACATGCACTCATACACTGGCGTCTGCGGTAGTTGCTCAAGTCTAAGGAGGTAGTTTAAATTAGACTTGAGCCTGTGATAGGGAAGGGGGAGAACCCCGTTCTCTGTGTAGAGGCTCCACACTGGGGAGGACTTAAAGGCTCCAGAAGCCAGGCGCACACCCTGGTTACGCACAGTGTTTAGTTTTTCGAGAATGGATGGCGAGGCAGAGGAGTACACCTGTGATCCATAGTCTAGCTTTGATTGGACCAATGCTAGATACAGGAGCCACAGGGTACGTCGATCACTTCCCCAAGAAGTGTGAGACAACAGTTTCATTATGTCCATTCTCTTTAAACAAGACCTTTTCAAGGCGTCCACATGGTGCCGGAAAGAAAGCCTTGAATCAAATATGACCCCCAGATATTTGAAATGGGGCTCAAAATCTATAGGCACACCATATAGCGACAAATGGGGGGGGGGGGTCCCATGTCACTAACTTATGCCCATAAAAGTGAACAGCCTTGGTCTTTACTGCGGAAAAGCGGAAACCCTTGGAGGAAGCATTTTCAGCTACAGTGCTTATAGCTCGCTGTAGCTTACGGACGATAAATGGGAGTCTGGGCGAAGAACAAATGAGCGCCAGATCATCCACATATAACGTCGACGAAATCTCGGGAGGGAGATTTCTAACAATGCTATTAATGGCCACAGAGAAGCAGGTGACACTGAGGACACTTCCCTGTGGCACACCCTCAACTTGGTCCACGGGCTCCGATAAGGTGCCTCCAACCCTTACGCGTAGTGTGCGTCGCATCAGAAATTGCTCGACAAACCTGGGGAGGTAACCCCGCAGGCCCCAATCATGGAGTTGTTTAAGGATACCACGCCTCCAGGTGGTATCGTATGCTTTCTCAATATCAAAGAAGACAGCGATGGCGTGCTGCTTCTTTGAAAAGCATCTCTTACGAGTGACTCCATTCGGACAAGCAGGTCTGTCGTACTCTGCTTTTTCCTGAACCCTGATTGAGAAGGAGATATGAGATTTTGAGTCTCCAAAAACCAGACGAGTCTGAAATTGACCATTCTCTCAAACACTTTACATGGACAACTGGTAAGAGCAATCGGGCGGTAATGGGTGGGCTCCGTCCCGTCCTTTCCTGGTTTGCAGAATGGAAAGACTATGGCCTCTCTCCACATGGAAGGGAAGCGGCCCTTGATCCAAATCCAGTTGTAAATGTCCAGTAAATGAGAGAGAAGGGATGGATGCATATTCCTAATCATATCATAGGAAATGCCATCCGATCCGGGGGCAGTGGATCTACAGTGCTTCACTGCATTATGGAGCTCATGGATAGAGAAGAGTCGGTTGTAAGACTCGTTATCCATGTTAGGCTCCACAAAGTTGAGCGGTTGCTGCTCCTGTTGGAGCCTAAAGCACTAGAATTGCATCTCATAATTATCTGGGCTTGAGATGCTAGCAAATGATCTGGACAAGACATTGGAAATATGGGACAAGTCCCCCAACAATTCTCCAGCTTGGACAATGTTGGGAGCTGTAAAGCCATTGGATTTGCCCAATAGCTTTTTGACCCTTTTCCACACTTTGTCTATAGGCGTTTGCCAACTTATGGACGCGATGTAACCTTCCAACGAGGTCTTTCGAGCCTGTCGAAGGATGCGTCGCCGTGCTGCCCTTGCTCTGTTACGAGCAATTTTATTTACCATCGTAGGGGAGCGATGGTAACGTCGGCAAGCCATTTTACATTCAGTCACGGCTCTCGAGCATTCAGCCGACCACCAGGGAACTTGTGGTCCGCGAGCGGTTGAGCCGGAGAGCGGGATGAAGGAGTTAGCCGCTTTATTGACGTGGACTAGGAGGTCATCGATAGCCACGTCAATATCTTCATGAGGGAAGGACCCGTCATGGCTCGAGAGGTGCCTGAATTTAGGCCAGTTTGCTTTTTTTGCATTCCATTTTTTACTAGGTAGTGGAGGGGGGCCACCTGTACATGGCGCTATAATAATGGGGAAGTGATCGCTGCCTCGCAAGTCAGGATCCACTGCCCAGTCAAAATCAGCTCTACAGCTTGGTGAACAGAGGGACAAGTCCACGCATGTAGAGCTGCTCGTCTGGATGTGAAATGATGTATGGCTGCCATCGTTTAGAAGGCAGACATCATTTTCGCCCAGAAATTTCTCAATCATGTTTCCCCTAGGGTTCTTATCATGGTCCCCCCAAAGGGGGTGTCGAGCATTAAAATCCCCAATCAATAGAAAGGGGGGAGGGAGCTGTTTAATTACCTCTACTAGTTTTCTAGCTAGAGAGGCTGTGTCTTTTTCCTCACTAGGAGGGAGGTAAAGCG
Organism: Ceratothoa steindachneri; assembly: GCA_963969495.1. Classification (NCBI taxonomy): domain Eukaryota; kingdom Metazoa; phylum Arthropoda; class Malacostraca; order Isopoda; family Cymothoidae; genus Ceratothoa; species Ceratothoa steindachneri. The sequence continues at coordinate 121,463,653 of OZ018317.1, forward strand.
AGCAGACCGTATAGTGGCGATGGGAGAACAGGCTGTCTTGACTGGAGAAGCAGATGTGGGAGCATCTCCATCAGTCATTTCGTGAGCCGATGACATCGACTTGGCTGGTGATGGTGGCAGCGATTGTTCGGCTGGCGAAGGATTCTTGGAATCTGATGGTTGGTTCGGCTCCTCCTTGGATAAGGGGGCAGCCTCTACTACAGCTGTTTCCTGTGATGGGGTACAGGTTGATTCCTTCTCACTTAGGGCTCGAAGGAGTTCCAAAGCAGTATCAGCAAGGGGTGGGTTGCTGACTACTCGCTTTGGGCCTGTAGTTCTCTGTTCTTTTGGGGCAGGATGGATGTCCAGAGCTGGAATAGACACCACCTGCGGCCCAATACGATTCACATCCACGTCTTGTGGAGCGATGGCAAGGTGTTTTGCCACTCTTGGTGAATCGGGAGAGGATGGAAGGTTCCTCTTCTTTGTGCCATCAGAAGCTAAGCTAGATTTTGGTGAAGAGTTTTCTCTACAGATTGATCGTGGTTTCGGTCGAGGGGGGCTCTTAACCTTTTCAGGTGCGCGTGGAGATGCGGGTTTAGGGTGTGGAGAACCTGTTGAGGCACATCTCTGCGCGGATACCTGGGTTTCGGTTGTGGAGGGCTTCTGGTTTGTTCAGGAGAGTCAGTAGATGGTCTCTGGCTTCTTCCCTTCTTTGGCGTGGCGGTGCGCAGAGCATCCGCGAAGCTCACGCCAGGCTGAACGTTATCTCCCTAACTCTTCGTCTAGCCTCTTTATAGCTCACCCTGTTTTTATTTCGAACAGCAATGACCTCTCTCTCGTAGAGGAAGAAGGTGCATTGCTGTGATGTGGCAGAGTGGTCTCCGCCACATTGGGGCAGCACGGCTGTTTGCAACAGGGTGTTCCGTGAAATTCTGCTGAGCAGTTTACACAAATCCTTTCGCTTTTACAAAACTTGCTTACATGGCCAAAGCGTTGGCAATGGAAGCACCGCCGGGGGTTTTCGACTTAAGGCTTGACTGGGATGTTAAGGTAGCCAGCCTTGACGTACTTGGGCGGTTCCAATCTGTTGAAAGTTAGGATTATGGTGGCGGTAGGGACCCTAGCGCCATTCACAAACCTAGAAATGCGATGTGGACTTGTTACTTTCTGATTGGCAAGTTTTGTCACCAACCTGTCGATATCATACTCAATGAGTTCACCCGATCGAATAACACCTTTGGAGGTATTAAATGTCGGGTGAGACGCGGATGATACATTCACTGAGGCTAACTTTTCGAGAGATTGAATTCTCTTTTGCTGCTCATTAGACTTGGCCTCGACAATCAATGCGCCATCATTGCGCGGCCACATTTGAGCAGGTTTGCCACACTTGTTTATGAAGTCGTCAAAGACATCAAAGATGTCAGCTTTGCTAAGAGGACAACGTTCGTTGCTGGATTTGAGTACTATAAAGCGGTCATAATCCAGTTTTTCGTCTACTTCTGATCCAAAAGGATCCAAGCGACGAAGATCTTTGCTGTTTTCACGGTGACCAGAGGCCGGCGGTCTCTGGGATGAGTTTTTAGAAAATTTACCCATATGATTTTTATTTTTATAAGTGGTGTCTCTGGAGCCGAGGGCATGTACCAAATCGCCATCGTGAGTCCGGAGAGTGCCCATACAGTCCAGACAGGGTAGCCCGCCCCCCGACTCCCACTGTCGTTTCAAAAACAGCGGAGCCGCATAACAGAGTTTTACTGGACTGCGGTGCAAAGACCTCCCGAAAGCAAAACAACGACCCAGGCAACCAAACCTACCTCCGTGGCACGGTCCTGCGGACGATGCCCCCCAGTGGGTACATCCGTCGACTCGTACAGAGTACACATACTGACTAGGACCAAGTGGGCCGAAAGTGCGCTGGGGTTCAGACACACAGTCGCCCCACAAGGTTATTTGGGGATGCCGGAGTGATGCCAGTGTTTGGTCATCAAACCGCCTCATGGGGTTCCCCTCACCCACCTTTTATGTTGGTGTGAGGTCACCTAGCCCTTGTGATGCCATTCACTAACTGCAGGGCCACAGCAAATACAACCATATGGGCCAGAAGTGTGCTGGTGTCCATACACACAACTGCCCCAAAAGGTTGGTGGGTACCTTTAGTCAGATACCCAAACCAGGATATCCCGCCTGGTGTTCGGACGTTGGGCACCACGTGAAGGTGGTGTGCCAACATTTAGGGAACATAGGCTATGAGTTGCGCGATATTCCCCATCGCCCCCATCCTTTTGACTGGCTTCCACACATCTGTTAGATGGGACTTCCCGTTAAGTGAAGACACGTATGCCCGCCAAGAAGAGCGGCGGGCGTGCTTCGAAATATACCGGAACCTAGCCCTAGCCCGACGAAATTCAGCGGCAGTGAAATCGTTCGGGCTGCATAATGCTTCTGTTTGAGGGCCGACCACCATGAGAGTGGTCGGCGTGAGTGGTCGGCGTGCAAAATGGCCAGACTGTTTTGGAATAGTGGTCAGGCCCGTGGCGATGAGGTTGCCGGAGAAGATCTCAACGGCCTCATCTACCGTCCTACACTACTCGACAGAGATAGAGAATTCAGTCATTTCCTGAAATGCAGGCCACCGCGCCCGTGCCAAGCACCACCGAGGTAGTCTCTCAGGCGGCAGTTGCCCTGAAAATGATATTTGAATGGGAAAGTGATCACTACCATGTAGGTCATCTACCACCCCCCCAATCAAAATCAGGCTGTGCATCCAAAGAGCACAAAGATAGGTCAAGGCAAGAAAATGAGGCGGTTCTCGGACAGTGATGCGTAAACTCATCCACGTTTAGGTCACCTATCTAAAGCTCTTCGATCAGATCGGCAAGGACTTGTCCCCTGGGATTTATTGAGTAATCTCCCCAGAGAGGATGCATGCCGTTCAGATCTCCAAGCAAGAGATAGGCCTCGGCAACCGTGCCGCGACGCGGCGCGGCGGAGTCTCCCGCGTCGAAGTTTCACTGACGGTGGAATGTACGCAGAAATGATAGTATACCTCCTATCCAGGTGAAGCTGCACAGCCACTTCCTGAAAGGACCCCTCCGGGGAGTACCGCCTTGTCGTGGTGGAGGGGCTTGCGAGCTCTGATCCTAGGAGCCGTACCAGGGTAAGACTAAGTTCTTACAAAGGTCCAACCATACTGGATAGGTCCTGGGTGAAGAGCCAGACCAAGCGTACCCCACACCTTGTGGGGGCAATTGTGTTCCTGAACCCCAGTGCACTTTTGGCCCACCTGGTTCCAGCTATAGAATGCTTCTGTACGGGTCAATGGATGCGCCTACTGGGGGGCATCGTCTGAAGGACCGTGCCATATAGGAGGTTTGGTTGCCTGGGTCGCCGTTTTGTTTCGCACCTCAGCCCAGAGAATCTCCGTTAGGCGGCGGGTTACCCCGCCTGGGCTGTAAGGGCGCTTTTTGGACTCACAATGACGATTTGGTGCATCTCCTCGGCTCCAGAGGCAGCCCAAAATAAAAAAAATAACATATGGGTAAACTTAACAAAAATAACTCCCAGAGACCGCAGGTTTCTGGTCATCGTGCCTTGAACTCTGATATTAGAAGATTTGACCCTTTTGGGTCAGAAGTTGACCCTGAGCTCGATTATGACAGATTTTTCGTTTTAAAAGCAAACGATAGTCTTCTTAGTAAGGCTGATATCTTTGATGTCTATGAGGATTTTATTGAAAAATGTGGCGAACCTGCTCAAATGTGGCCACGTAATGATGGTGCATTGATAGTCGAGGCAAAATCAAGTGAACAGCATCAACGAATTAAAGAACTACAGTCCTTAGCTTCTGTAGACATGTCCTCTGCTTCGCATCCGAAATTTAACACTTCTAAAGGTGTTATCCGATCGGGAGAACTAATAGATTATGACATCGACAGGCTGGTGTCAAAACTTACCAGTCAGAAGGTTTTAAGTGCCCACCGCATTTCCCGGTTTGTGAATGGCGCTAGATTACCTACCGCCACAATAATCCTAACCTTCAACAAATTGGAACCACCCAAGTACATTAAGGCTGGCTACCTTAATATCCCAGTCAAGCCTTACATTGAAAGCCCACGGCGGTGCTTCCATTGCCAACGCTTTGGCCATGTAAACAATTTTTGCAAACAGGCAAGGTTATGTGTCAATTGTGGAGCAGACTTTCATGGGACACCCTGCTCTAAACAGCCATGTTGCCCTAACTGTGGTGAAGAACACCCTGCATCATCACAGCAATGTACTTTCTTTCTCTATGAGAGGGAAGTCATTGCCATTAGAAACAAGAACAGCGTCAGTTTTAATTGGGCCAGAAGAAGAGTAAGGGAAACGTACGTCCAACCTGGTGTGAGCTTTTCAGATGCTCTACGTTCTACCAGGCCAAGGAAAGAGAGAAGCCAGAGATATCCTACCAGCTCTCCTCTGCCTGACCAGGTAAAGAGTCACCCCTTCCCCCCGTCCTAAACGTGCATCTTGTGATGAACACTCTTTGTCGGCATCTAACAATGTTTCTGAGGTTGTCAACAAGAAGAGGAACCTTCCTTCCTCTCCTGGTTCCCCAAGGGTGTCTAAACACCTTGCTACCACCCCAGAGCATGTAGATGTTAATCATGTTGGTCCTCAAGTAGTATCCATCCTACCTCTGGATATCCACCCCGCTCCTAAAGGACCAAGATCTCGTTCAGCTCCAAAGCCAACTATCACTCCAACCCCCCTTGTTGATACTGCTTTGGAACTCCTTCGACCCCAAAAAGAGAAGGAATCGACCCTTGCTCCTTCCCATGAGCCAGCTGTGGGGCAGGCTCTGCCCTCATCTCAGGAGGAACCCCCAAATCTGAGTCCACGTCCTTCTCTGCCACCATCGGACCCACGACCTTGGCCGATACCCTTGCTACCATCATCTCATCTACCATCCCAACTAATACCACCAACTGCCTCAACGCCATCTATTCCATCGACACCTGAACTGACTCCTGGAGTTGTTTCCATCTCCCCTTCTCCAGTGAAGACAGTTCTTTCGTACAGCCACATATCAAAATCTGATACACCGCCTCTTAAAGAAAAACGAAAACTCAAACTTCCAATGCCTCCTTTGCCATTCTCCAAACCTAAGGTTAGTATGACACGAACTACTTCGGTTGGTAGTTCAAACCCAAAATCTCCTACCCCTAACGGTAGGAAGAAATCTAGCATTATACGTAAACGCTAACAATGTTTCCAATTATTCATTGGAACCTCCAAGGTCTCTTCCCCAATTGGGAAGAGCTCAAGCTCCTGCTTAAAGATTACAATCCCGATTGTATTGCTTTACAGGAAACTTGTTTGGGTACTCTTAGAGTACCCAACATTTCCGGTTTTGTGGGATATTATAAGAACCCCGGAGAACCAATTCATGGTTCTGCTGTTTTAGTTAACAACAGGGTTCCCCACAACCAACTATCTCTTAATACAGACCTGCAGGCGGTTGCTGTCCGCCTGTTTTCTAGTCGCCATTATTCACTCTGTTCTTTGTATCAGCCTCCTAGCGATGAAAGAGATACAGCTTCTTTAGCTACAAAGTTAGCCAATTTAATTGCCCAACTCCCGCCTCCCTTTTTATTGATCGGTGATTTTAATGCTCGACACCCCCTCTGGGGGGACCATGATAACAACCCTAGAGGAAATATGATTGAGGGATTTCTGGGTAGTAATGATGTCTGCTTTCTTAACAATGGCAGCCACACATCATTCCACATCCAGACGAACAGCTTTACCTGTGTGGACTTGTCTCTCTGTTAACCAATCTGTAGAGCTGATTTTGATTGGGCAGTGGATCCTGACTTGCGAGGCAGCGATCACTTCCCTATTGTAATAACACCATGTACAGATAGTACTCCTCTACCACAAAGCAAAAGATGGAATACGAAAAAAGCAAACTGGCCTAAGTTCAGGTACCTCTTGAGCCATGATGGATCCTTCCTGGCTATTGAAAATTTTCTAACCCACATCAACCATGCAGCTAACTCCTCCATCCCACTCTCCGGCTCGGCTGCTCGTGGACCACAAGTACCCTGGTGGTCTGCTGAATGCTCGAGAGCTATCACTGAATGTAAACAGACTTGCCGACGTTACCACCGATGCCCCACGATGGTAAATAAAATTGCTCGTAACCGAGCAAGGGCAGCACGGCGACGCACCCTTCGACAAGCTCGAAAGACCTCGTTGAATGGTTACATCGCGTCAATAAGCTGGCAAACCCCTGTAGACAAAATCTGGAAGAGGGTCAAAAAGCTATTGGGGAAATCCAATAGCTTTATAGCCCCCAGCATTGTTCAAGCCGGAGAACTCTTAGGAGACTTTTCCCATATTTCCAATGTCTTAGCCAGGTCGTTTGCTAATATTTCAAGCCCAGATAACTATTCCATCCAATTCCAGTGCTTTAAACTACAACAAGAGCAGCATCCTATCAACTTTATGGAGCCTAACATGGATAATGAGCCTTACAATCGGCTCTTTTCTCTCCATGAGCTCCATAATGCACTGAAGCACTGTGGATCGACTGCACTAGGATCGGATGGCATTTCCTATGATATGATTAGGAATGTGCATCCATCCCTCCTCTCACATTTGCTGGACATGTATAATTTTATCTGGATTAGGGGCTGCTTCCCTTCTATGTGGAGGGAGGCTGTGGTCTTACCCTTCAGAAAACCAGGAAAGGATGCTACAGAACCCACACATTACCGCCCCATTGCCCTTACTAGTTGTCCATGTAAATTATTTGAGAGGATGATCAATACAAGACTCGTATGGTTTTTAGAGACAAACTACCTCATATCTGCCTCTCAATCAGGGTTCAGAAAAAAACAGTACCATCGACCTGCTTGTTATAATGGAATCTCATATAAGAGATACTTTTTCAAAGAGACAGCATTCAGTTGCGGTCTTCTTTGATATTGAGAAGGTATATGATACCACCTGGAGGCGTGGCATCCTTAAGCAATTCCATGATTGGGGCCTGCGAGGTTTTCTCCCCAGCTTTGTCGAGCAATTCCTCATGCAGCGCACATTACGTGTAAAAGTTGGAAATGCCCTATCAGAGCCTGTAGAGCAAGTTGAGGGTGTGCCACAGGGAAGTGTCCTCAGTGTCACCTGCTTCTCTGTGGCCATCAACAGCATTATCACAAATGTCCCAGCTGAGATTTCCTCGACTCTATATGTGGATGATTTAGCACTTATTGTTCATCGCCTAGACTTCCATTTGTCATCTGTAAGCTACAACAAGCTATAAATACTGTAGCTGATAATGCTTCTTCTAAGGGCTTCCGCTTCTCCGCACTAAAGACCAAGGCTGTCCATTTTTACAATCATAGATTGGTGACATAGGCCCTTCCCCATCTGTCACTCTATGGTACCCATGTCAACTTTGAGCCCCAATTCAGATTTCTAGGGGTGATATTTGATTCAAGGCTTTCTTGGAGGCCTCACTTGGACGCCTTGAAAAGGTCTTTCTGAAAAGAATGGACATAATGAAATTACTGTCACACACCTCTTGGGGAAGTGATCGACGTACTCTGTGGCTTTTGTATTCAGCATTAGTCCAGTCAAAGCTGGACTATGGGTCACAGGTGTACTCTTCTGCATCGCTGTCCACTCTTGAAAAATTGAATACTGTGCGTAATCAGGGTGTGCGCCTGGCTTCTGAAGCCTTCAAATCCTCTCCTGTGTGGAGTCTTTATGCAGAGAATGGGATTCTTCCTCTTTCCCTTCATAGGCTCAAGTCTAACCTTAAATATCTTTGTAGACTTGAACAATTGCGATGGTTACCAGTATATGAGTGCACGTTCAATTTGCAAATAGTGGCCTCATATGATAAACTTCGATTCCTGACTCGACCCTTTGCTCTGCCCAGCACGCAGAACATGCCGAGCACGCAGAACGTCTAAGTGAGATCTCTATTATTCCATTCTCAATACCAAAGATTCGCCCATGGGGCATACCGCCTGTAGTGGTATGCAAGAGACTTACTGGCAGGCCCAAGAATCAGTCCTTGCCTGTAACCCTGAGAACTATGTTCGATCACCACTCCTCTCACCATTGACCTAGCAACTTTGTATTCACCGATGGGTCCAATTCATCGGACAAAGTTGGAGCTGCTGCTGTTCTCCCATCTCAGACAGCATTGGTTCGCCTACCAAGTGCATCTTTTGTTTTCACAGCAGAACTTGTTGCCATTCTTGCTGCACTCTTTGTTATTTCTCCAATGCCATCTGGTTGTTTTACAATTTTCTATGACTCCCTCAGTTCTCTGGAGACACTGGGTGATTTTGGTTCTAGCCATCCATTGGTTTCCAAGATCCAGCGGTGGCTTTTTTATCTTTCTTCTTTCCACAAGATTTCCTTTTGCTGGGTGCCTAGCCATGTGGGCATCCCAGGTAATGAAAAGGCGGATGCCGCAGCCAAGGAGGCGGCATCTTTGGGAACATCCCCATCAGCCCCAGTCCCACTTCGTGATATCTATCCTCTCATCACCGAATATGTAGTCGGCTTATGGCAGAAGAGGTGGGATGAACTTCCTCCTACCAAGCTCCATTCTATAAAACCTTCAGTGCTACCATGGCCACGTACCATGAGACCACGTAGACTAGAGGTTATTTTGTGCCGACTGAGGATAGGCCATTGCCGCCTCACTCATGAACACTTGATGAATGGGCAGCCCCCACCTTTATGCATCCTCTGTGGAGTACAACTATCCATCCTTCACATTTTTGCTGAGTGCCCCCTTTTGAGAAATCTCAGGAGGAGGGTCTTCCCTTTCATTACTCAGCAGATGACTCCCCAGCAGGTCCTGCCGGGCATCTTTCTGAGACTCATGCCTCCTTTAGCATTTATAGAATTTTTAATTTTTTAGAAGAATCTAATCTTTTAACCAAAATTGATATATTAGCTCATGATTCTATATTTGCTGCTCTTGTATCGTTGAATTTTAATAGCTTATTTTTCACATGTCTCTCTTTGTGCGAATAGAACTTTTACATTTTTAGAAGAATCTAATCTTCTAGCCAAAATTTTGATATATAGTGCCATGATTTTGTATTCTCTGGCTTATAGTCTATCACTTAGATGTCCCCCTTTCTATGAATAAAATGTCTAAATTTTCAGAAAAATCTAAATCTTTTAGACAAAACTTAATATATTTTTCAATTATTTTATATTCTTTGCTCTTGTATATATCATTGACCCATCGATATTCGGTTTTTATTCTTTGTTGAATCTCTAATAGTTTGTTTTTATGTTTTCTTTTACATAAATAGATTGTTTAAATTTTTAGAAGAATATAAACCTTTTAGACAAAATTTAATATAGTCCCCCTTCCCTTTGTTGAATTATTAACAGTTTATTTTCTACATGTCTCTTTCTATGTTAATAGAATGTGTAAGTTAAAGAAGCATATAAACAAATTAATATATAGTGCCACGATTTTATATTCTCTGGCCTATAATCTATTTCTTACATGTCTTCCTTTATGTGAATAAAATCTCTAAATTTTTAGAAGAATCTAAATCTTTTAGACAAAACTTAATATATTATTCAATGATGTTATATTCTTTGCTCTTGTATATACCATTGACCAATCTATAACACAGGCCTGCGTTTGAAAAAGATTTTCTGTTCCTGCGGTTTTCTTTAGTGATTCCTAACGAAATTGTTCTCCTAAATTGAAATATGACATTCATTTTGCTCAATCAGGTCTGGGTTTTTAGATACAGCGCACTACTGTTTTTAGAAAAGGGCCATTTTTGAAAAAATCCCTTATTTATATAAAAGTTATTTAATAAATTACAATTACTTGTAATAAAAAAAATACCGACTCAATTCGACTTTCTTTTAATTAATTTTAAACTTACAGACTACTTATGAGCTTATCCAGGAGTGCAAAGAAACTATTTTCCAAGAAAAGAAGTCCTTGATGACTTTCGCTTGTGAAGCGATGTTGGTTCGTCGCGTTTAAGACACCAGCAATAGTCAGCTAACATGTTGATGTCCCAGCGTCCTTGATATCTTGTCTCCATCGTCTTTATGTCTTGGTGAAATCTTTCTCCTTGTTCCTCGCTATAATCTCCACAGTTTGCCGGAAAATAGTCAAGACATGCGAGCTCCCATTTTTTCGAAGCTTTTCATAAGCTCATTTACATGTGAGATATATTCTGAGCTTCTTTTATTTCCCAGAAAACCGTCGATTACTTTACTAAACGCTCGCCATGCTTCTTGTTCACTGGCTTCCATATTGGTGTAAAAATGCTTGTCCTTTAACAGAGTTCTAATTTGGGGACCATCAAATCTGCCTGCATGGAGCTTGGCATCACTGATCTGTGGGAATTTTTGCAGTAGATACTTAAAAGCTTGGCCTTCTTTATTCAGTGCTTCGGCAAAGTTCTTCATCAGGCCAAGCTTTATATGAAGAGGAGGCAGTAAAACATTTTTGTGAGGGACTAGAGGTTGAGCTACCACATTGTGGCAGCCAATTTGGAATGCCTCTCGAGATGGCCAGTCTTTTTGCTTATAGTGAAGACTATCCGCCCGGCTATCCCATAAGCACTTGAAGCATGGATATTTTGTGTAGCCTCCTTGCATCCCAAGAAGAAGGCACACAACCTGAAAGAAAACATATTGATGCATATTGATGTACATGGTTTCTAAGAACTTCTATTTTTTGCATAGGCAATTTTCACTAAGTTTATTAGGGGTAGGGAGAAACTAATATGTGTATAATATCCATCTGTCATTGGTATTTAGAAACAAACATTCCTTGAAATATTTAACAAGTTCAATAAAGTAAAATATATCTTACCTTGAGATCACCACATATTAACCAGTTCTGGTTAGAGTACTTGATTGTATTAATCAATACTTTCATATTTTCGTAGCTTTCTGTTAACTGAACTGAATGGCCAATAGGTACAGATGCCATTTTATTGCCAATATTTAAGAGTACTGCCTTCAAACTTCTGCTAGAAGAATCAATAAAGGGCCTTCATTCACTTGGTTGGTAAGGAACGTCAAGTGCCTCAATTAAACCTTTTACATCATTGCAATACACCAAAGAGCTGCAAGAATCAACTGCAAAGAAGTTTCGAAACTCTTCGTCTCTATTTCTGAACCAAAAGTATGTAGTTTCTTGATAGAGGAGGTTGCTCTCACTAAGACGGGATGCAAGAAGTTGTGCGTTCTCTTTAGAAAGACCAAGATCTCTAGTCAAGTCATTTAATTGACCTTGAGTGACTGGTCTTGGCAAAGTCATTGTAGATGTAGGCTGATATGTCACTGAAGTGTCAGTGTCATCCACTTCTATATCTTCTATATTGTCTTGTAGCTCAGTATTTTTAGGTGGAGAAGTAACTGGAACTCCTGGACCATATGGTTGTGGTTTAATGGCAGAAGGAACATCAGGATAGACTACAGTGTGTTTTTTCTTCTTATTGACACCTGAAAAAAGTTTCGCATACTTAATTTACATACTTTTAATTCACTCGACCCTCGTTTTCTCCATTTTTATACACATTTTTCATACCAGGTAAATTTACAATTTTTATATACAATTTAACCACAATTTTTCTACCAGCATAATACACTTTTTATACACAATTACAATTTTAATAGGCTACCAAAAGATTTGTATAAACATTTCTAGATTTGTCAATGACTATATTGTTAAAGTAATTATCTCACCTTTAAGATTTGTCATGCAAAAATAGCAGTCTGTAATGTGGTCCTTGCCTTCTCTCCACCTCATAGGTACACCAAATGACAAACAGTTCGTTTTGCCCTCATTCATACCAGGTAAATTTACAATTTTTAAATACAATCAATTTTTATATACAATTTAACCACAATTTTTCTACCAGCATAATACACTATTTTTAAACACAATTACAATAAATAATAGGCTACCAAAAGATTTGTATAAACATTTCTAGATTTGTCAATGACTATATTGTTAAAGTAATTATCTCACCTTTAAGATTTGTCATGCAAAAATAGCAGTCTGTAATGTGGTCCTTGCCTTCTCTCCACCCCATAGGTACACCAAATGACAAACAGTTCTTTTTGCCCTCACTCCAGCGTCTTAAGGCTATGACACTTTGCAGCACATATGTGGAGCAAAGTTTTGGTCTTGATCACCTAGCTTTATTCCAAAATATGCAATGTAAAGGAACTTTACTAACGGCGTTATAGTGCATTGCTGGTCACTAAAAGTTACCTTTCCACAAACAAAACAAAATCTATCAGGACTGTTTTTACACTTTCTATTCATTTTTATGAAATATAAGGAGTTTTGCTAATGTATTTGCCTGCAAAAAAATTCACAAAGATAAATAAAGTTTTAGAAATACACTTTAAACACTGTTCATAGATGAGAAAAGTCATGGATTAAAAAACCAACACTTAGTTGGAGAGTAAGCAAGCAACACACAACCACTCGCGCTCGCGGTCAGCTAGAGACTGAGCTCTCTAACGCCATCTAGGGAGCTTGGTCTGTATCTTAAAAACTAAACCTGATTGAGCAATATGAATGCTTGATTTGGATTTAGGAGACAAATTTCATTAAGAATCACCTATGAAACCCCCAGGAACATTTTTGACGCGACCAGTGTAATCATGTTTTTTACTCTTTGTTGAATCTTTAATAGTTTATTTTTATGTTTTCTATTACATGAATAGAATGTTTAAATTTTTAGAAGAATCTAAACCTTTTAGACAAAATTTAATATATTCTCCCTTCCCTTTGTTGAATTATTAACAGTTTATTTTTTACATGTCTCTTTCTATGTTAATATAATGTCTCAACTTCAGAAGCATTTAAACAAAATATATAGGGTCATGACTTTATATTTACCATTTTTGTATCTATTAGTGACCCACCTACAACCTGCTTTTTATCCTTTGTTAAATTTCTACTAATATACCTTTTAGAATGTTTAAATTTTTTAGTTAAAACTTATATTGTTATGACTTTGTATATGTCTTTGAATTTAGCTGCGGGATAGTCCGTTTGGGCTTTGCAGCATCTTTTCTCGGCACTATTCATTCATTCCTAAAAGGAGGTATCTAAAGTCAAAGAAAGAACGGAGACATCATGCCGGGTGTAAATCGCGCATCCCCCAGCCCGGTGGTGGGGTCGCAAGACCCTTGTACCCTGGGGGCGCAAGCAAGGGGCACGCGCCTAGCATCGTCTCCTGCAGAAAAATAGCTAACGGGGAATGGGACGAAACGAGCGTCCGCAACTCCTTCCAGTTGGCCCGGAGTGCACGACAATTCTATTGAAGGAATATGCCCTCCAGGCCTATCTCGGAGGAGAGGCGGGGGCCCTCTTCGAACAGAAGACCCTCACGGGAATGGCCGTACGTTTCCCGGAGGCAGAACCCTGGGCGCTGTTGGCCGGACAAAGCGCTGAAGGCGCTGTCGCCTTCGAGGACTTATTGGGGGAGGTTGGGCTCGCCATGTGAGTCTTTTCCTCCCTCCGCCTCGAAGCCTTAGGAGGGCGTTGCGGCCTTGGAGGCTGGGGGCCCTCTTTTCGAGGAACTACCGTCTCCGAGCCACTCCTTCCACCACTATGCGTGGGCGAAGGAGCCGAAGCTCATTTGTTGCTGTCCTCCTTTCGGGGGACAGCTTTAGGAACCCCGGAAGATGGCCTGGCGACCAACTTCAGGGGTGTTGCTTCCTGTGAGCCTCCCCGTAAGGGGCGCGGCGATTTGCCATCCTGGCCGCCGTGCTGACGGGATCCAGCGCTCCGTCCGGCCCCAGCTTAGCCTCTCTTCCTTCCTTCAGATAGCCCGATTTCTTCCCTACCTCGTCGCTTTTCATACAACCTCTCCCACAACTTTCTCTGGTCAGCCTCTAATTTCACAGGGTAGATGCTGACCTTCTTCTCAAGCCAACCACCCCGGATCGGGGCTGAGGGGGGAGGGGACATTGTTCCCTAACTCGTGAGCTCCGGTTCGGGCTGGAGGTTTTTTAACAACCTGCTTCATCCCCACCCATACCTTCCTCACATCCCTTTTCCTCTCCTCTTCACATTCTATCAATTTTACGCCGTGTCCAAGGTGGAGCCGCCATGCCGATGGACTGCCAGGCCACCAGGCGGGAGGGGTGGTCCCGAATGGCGGCGCCTGGCTCTGCCGGGCCTGTAAGCAACTCTTGCAATGCGGGCTACTGCAAGATGTGGTGAGCGATTGCGTCCCGTAAAACAAAGAGGGTCACCGTGCCCAATGATGCAAAAAAAAACATTCCCCTTAAAACAACGGAGCTGCCCTCGTGCAGCTCCACAGAAAATATGGAGGTCCCCCCCCCCCCCTGTGCTTGCGCAGAGGACCCTCCATACCTCTTTAACCGGAGAGGAGGCTTACTCCTCTCCTACGCCTACGGGTGTAGGGGACTCCCCCTCACCCCCTTCTCTGGAGGTGCTTTCGGGCACCTCCCTATCTCCAGCGGCAGTCCATCCTTTGCTTTCTAAGGGGACTGCCAAGAAAGCCAGCAGGCAGCCCATTGCCGACCGCCCCTCGTGCAAGCGGCTCGGTAGGGCAAACCCCCTTAGGGGGGAGAATGAAGCCAGGCCCCTTCGATCGCTTCCCTCAAAAGACCTGCTGGCAAGAATCTTAAACCTTGCCGGGGCCAAGGCCTGTGCCTCCCCACAAAAGACTGGTGAAGCAGCCAAGGGGACCTGCGATGTCCTGGGAGGGGATGGCCAACTGGAGGCCCCTCCTGTGATAGACATGGTCCTTAAGGAAACCCAGCCTCAGAGGGTAGGGCCTTCTATGAGGGGGAATCCGGGCTCGGCGCCAAGCAGCGAACCTGAATCCGCCCCTATGCAAGGTCCTCCTCAAACGGCTGGGGCCTCCGAGGCAGCACAAGGAGGGGAGGGATCTCCTCTGACCAGTGCCCCTGCGACTACCAGGACCTTCTCCATTTTGGAGAAGGACCTGGCTGAGGCCGGTCCATCTGGCCTAGGGGCTTCTGTCGGCGGAGGAGAGAAGCGGGTTCATTCCCCGCCCTCCTCTCCTAAATACGCTCTACGTGGACGACCTTTCGATCTCTTGGCGCGGCCCAGATGCCCACTCTGGAGCGTCGACTCCAACAGGCATTGAACCGCGTCTCTCGCTATGCGGAAGCGCACAGGTTTCGGTTTTCTTAGGCCAAGACTAAGGTGGTGCACTTCTGCTGCCATCCACGGCTTCACCCCGACCCAGATTTGTTTCTTAATGGGGTGCGGCTGGATGTGGTTGAGTCGCACCGTTTCCTTGGTCTTGTATTCGACCGACGCCTCACCTGGGAGGCTCATATTCGCAGCCTTAGAGTCTCTTGTACCCGCGCCATGGATATTCTCCGTTCCGTGACGTTCAGCGCTTGGGGCGCTGATAGGGCTACCGCCTTACTTTTTTATCGATCCTTTGTTTGCTCGAAGCTCGACTACGGATGCGAGTTTTATGCATCTGCAGCCGAGCGTTTATTGCGGAAGGTGGATTCGATCCACCACACCGGCCTTTGCCTTGCGACCGGTGTCTTCTGCACCTGCCCCTTTGAGAGCCTGTTGGTCGATGCTGGGGAGATGCCACTCGCTCTGCGCCGCGTGCAGTGCATCACTCGCCTGTACACGCGAGCCCGGCGCCTCCCTCAGTCGCCAACAGCTTTCACTGCATCCGCATCTGATCTCGATCTCGATGGTGCCTATGCCGCCGAGAGACGCCAGTCATCCCCTAAGACCTTTGGGTTTAGGGCCAGGAAACTCCTTCGAGAGCTAGATATAGCTCTCGGGCCGGTGGCACTCCTGGTTCTGCCCAGAACACCACCCTGGAGGGTACAAATTTGGCTATTTGTCGCCACGCCTCTGCTCATAAAGCTTGTACGGCGCCGGGAGTATTGCGTTCGACCTTTTTGGAGCACACCTCGTGTCACGCTGGAACCGTGCCAGTGTATACGGATGGCTCCAAGTCCCAAGAGGGGGTCGGCTTCCACGCCGTATCCCCCCTGTTTGAAGTCAGCGGGGCTCTGCCAGGCGCTGCGTCTGTCTTCAAGGCCGAGCTGGTGGTAATACACCACTCGGTACGAGAGATTACGCGACGTGCCCGGTTTGGAGAGTTGATTGTGATCTATAGCGACTGACAAAGCGCCCTGAGTGCTCTCGGGGCATTGGAATCTCCGCATTTCCTGGTTCGCGATATCCGTGACGCCACGGTTTTGGCGAGCTGGGCAGATGTCGAGATTATCTTCTGCTGGGTTTCTGGACATGTAGGAATTGCGGGGAATGAGCGCGCCGATGAGGGTGCCAAAGAGTCCGCGAGGACTCTACGACCACACCAGCGTTTCGCTCTTCGTCACACTGACCTCATGGCAGGAATACGGGCAGCTCTTCGGACTGCTTGGCAAAGAAGATGGGAGACGGTCGAAGGGAACTTAAAGTTGCGTGCCATTGCGCCGCGACTGTTCCCATGGACCTATCCCCCAATGCCGCGGCGGCTTCAGGTTGGTTTCTGTCGTCTCCGAATCGGGCACACCCGTGTGACGCATCGCTATTTGATGGAGTGCTCGCCTGCGCCCTATTGCAACGACTGCGTCGTCGCCCAGACTGTTCAGCACATTCTTGTCGAATGTCCCAGTCTGGGTGATCTTCGCGCACGATACCTGTCGCGTTACCGGGATGGGCGGGGTCGCTACCGCCTGTCCCTTGTACTCGGGACAGATTCGTGCACATTGACTTGTGGACTTGTTGACTTCTTTGGGGAGGCCGGCCTTCTCCCTATTATTTAAGCATGGTTTGTTTGTTTTTTTGTTTTTTTTCTTCCCTTTGGTTTCACGCTCCTGCGCCGGGGGGACCTCTCCCCGATGCACCAGCTTGCTTCCTTTTTCCCTTCTTGGGGTGTTTTTTTTCTCTAATTTTATTTTAAAGTAGCCTAGAACTAGGCCAGTTTTAATACGGTGACTAATGCCCAAGTAGGCAGTTGCCAGATGAGCTCTTAAAAAAAAAATAAATAAAATGTCCTTACAGTCTCTTCGCGAATGTCTATTGTGCTCACTCTTCGCAAACATGGAAAAAAATCTCTATCCTTGCCGGTTCCCGCCCAATTTCTCTAGACATCGAAGGCTACCTGTCTCATGCAAAATGCGGTTTCCGCAAGTTCCACTACACGTGCGATGATCTGCTCCAGTGTTTTCGATCTGGAGATGGCCTATGATGCCATATTTCGATACGGTATCATGGAGAACCTTATTGGGACACCTCCCAATCTCCATATTTGAGTTATTGCAAGATCAGGGTTTCTGGGTACTGGGAGGGGCGGGGGGGGGGGCTCTCTTTCTGGCCCCAAAAGGCTGGAAGAGTTAGTTCCGTAGGGAATTGTACTCAGTTTTTTCACTATTTGACTTGAACATCAAGGGTACTACGCCTCCCAATCTTTATATCTGAACTTTTGCGAGATCGTCGATTCTGCGTATGGTTGGGGGAGCGCTCTCCTGCCCAATGGAACATGAAGAGCGTGTCCCGCAGGGGTGTCCTTAGTGTCACACTCTTTGCCCTGAACATCAACGGCATCACCTCGGTGCTGCCGGAAGATGTTCTCGCTCCACTTTACCTAAACGACCTTTCGATCTCTTTTGGTGTGACACAGATGACAACTTTGGAGCGTTGACTTAAACGCATTAAACCGCAGCCCTCGCTCTGCCAAATCGCTAGGCTTCGGTTTTCATTGGCAAGACCAAGGTAATTTACTTCTGCCACCTTCCACTGTTCCACACTGCCCCGTACTTGTTCTTAAACGGGTTTTGCCTGGATGTAGTAGATTTTTACCCTTTTCTTTCTCTTATTTTTAACCGCGGTCTGTCCTGGGGTCCTATATCAGCATCCTTTAGGTTCTCTTATCCCTGCAGCATGCATATTCTTTGTTCAATGACGTTCATCACTTGCACTACTTATTTTGATATCTTCTTGTCGTTTGGTCGTTCGTATCTTCGAAGCTATACTACCAATGCGTTGCCCCTCTGGTTCTGCACTGGACCTTCTACAGCGCCGGCAGTATTGCTTTCGACTTTTATGGGAAACACTTCGTTTCACACTGGAAACGTGCTAGTTAGCTTATACGCCATATACCCTCTGAATTCAGCTAGCTATATCAGGTGCTGTGTCTTGACAGCCAGGCTGGTTACAATACACCGCTCGGATCGGGATCTATAGCAGCTCACGAAGTCCCCTGATTGCTATCTGAATATTGGAATCTCCACACCCCCTGGGTCATGGTATCCGTGCAGCGACGGCTACCGTGATCTTAGCGAATGTCAAGATTATCTTTTCGTAAATCCTTGGGCATGTAGGATAGCAGAGAATGCGCGCGTCGATGAGGCCATCAAATTGTTAGCAAGGACTGCGACGCCACATGAATGTTTTGCTCTTTCTCACAGTGAATACATGGCAGGAATCACCGAATCAGGGCAGCCCCTACGGGATCCCCTGCAACGATGGGAGACAGCAAGCAGGAACCTAAATTTGCGTTCCATTGTGCCCCACTGTTCCCTTAAACCTTCCCTCCAATGCCTTGCCGGCTTCCATTAGTTTACTGTCATCCTAAGACCGTTCGGCGCATTTAGTTCTGAGTGTCACATTCGGGAGATAATCTCGCTCGTTAACTATCCCCATACCGAGACGAGCGGAGACGCTACCATTGTGCTTATGACGGGTTCATCTACACCTTAGGGGGGAGACTCTTCAGGCGAAACAATCTGGAGGTCAGATTCTTCAGAAGAGATATTCTGGGGAGAAGATTCTTCAGGAGGCACAATCTATGTTTACTCTTATTTTGTCACCAAAGAAAGTTATGAGAGAGTCAAATTTGATTTATAAGGCTTAGTGTTGATCATTTTAATGTTACTCTCTTCTTCTGTTTAATTTGCACGGCTTAAGGGTAATCTGTAGTAGAGACTTATATTAATAAATTTATCAGAAGAGGCATTCTGGGGAACATGATATTTCTACTCTAAAAGGCAAAAATATATATTTTAATCTGCTCAAGAGATAAATCCATAAGAGCAGTGAAGTTTTAACGAATACATCATTTGACCAAGTGGAAGTGGAGGAGTATCATCACTTTTCAGTATTGAACAAAATCTTGTATTTTTAGTTGTCAACTTTGTGACTTTAGTTATATTTTAAGTTTTGTAATATTAACCCTTATGGAGTCAAATTGATTGCTACAATTTTTCAGGAAAATTTGTCTCAATTATTTCTTAGATAACCCGATTAAACTTGAAGGAACAGGAAACATGGTAGAGATTAATGAATCTTGATTTGCGCACAAAGTTAAACATCAGAAAGGAAGAGGTCCCCAAAGTCGGGTTTGGGTTTTCGGTATGGTTGATACAACCTACATATGCGCCTGCAATTGGCTATATGTAAATCGTACCTGAGGAGCGCTGCCACTCTTTTTACCCATCATTGAAACAGTAGTACTTCCTGGTTCAATTATTCATTTCGATGAATGGGAAGCATATGGAAACATACAAGGGTTAGAAATTATGCATCGTACAGTAAATCATTTTATACATTTTGTAGACCTCCAAACTGAAGTTCATACGCAAACGGTAGAATCTTACCGGAACAAAGCAGAAAACCAAAATAACGGCAATGAAAGGTGGTAAAAGAGAATTTTTGGCAAGCTACTTGCACCAATTCATGTGGTGTAAGCGATTTCCCGATCATTTTGAAACCTTGTGTATGCATAGTAGTGCCCAATACAATTTAAATTAACTGTTTTGTTTTTTTACTTTTCCTTTAACCTTTTTATATAAATTGTTTTTTTTCAACCACCTTTATAAATAAATCCTTAAACTTTACTTTGGAAAAAGTAGTGGGGTGGGGGGAGATTCTTTAGGAGAGGCAATCTGGGGGTCAGATTCTTCTGTAGAAACTTGGGGGGGGGGGAACTCTTCAGGAAAGTCAATCTGGGGGTCAGATTCTTCAGTAGAAACTTTTGGGGGTCAGATTTATCAGGTGATCCCCGAGGTTTTGCCGAGTAAACTCATTTCTGCATACCTCCAGCCCTGGTCACGAGGGATCCACGATCGCTATGTGATGTATTAAACATACAATCCCCCCCCCCCTTCCTTCGGCCTTAGGGGTCCCCGGCGAATGTAATTCAGATATTGAGAGGATCTCGTCTTTAAGACGAGGTGCCTCATCGAAGATCGGAAGACTCTTTAATACGTCCCCATCTTTGCTTCATTCAAAATTAGAATCCCCATAATGCCCCAGGGCAACGGGGCCTAGTCGTTTTAGGAACAATTCACGACAAGGACTTACCAGAATAGTTATTTGTGCCAATTTTGTTAATAGTTTCTGACTGGACGATGGCCGATAATTCGTGGTCGAGACCGACGCTCAGTGGGAAGGAAAGTCTCTAGAGACACCACGCCCTCCGTTAGTTGCGCCGGCCGCTATTTGACCGGCACACACTAGGCATAGAGATCCTTGGGCAGACGGGTTCCGGACAACGGACCCCGTAAGGGGCGCGGTGATTTGCCATCCTGGCCGCCGTGCTGACGGGACTCAGCACCCCGTCCGACCCCAGCTTAGCCTCTTCTCCTTCCTTCAAAACACTTGTTTCCTCGCTTTTCATACCTCTCCCACAACTTTCTCTGGTCAGCCTCTAATTTCACAGGGTAGATGCTGACCTTCTTCCCAAGCCAACCGTCCCGGATCGGGGCTGAGGGGGGAGGGGACAACGTTCCGTAACCCCTGAGCTCCGGTTTGGGATGTTTTTTTGTTTTTTTAAACCTGCTTCAACCCCACCCATACCTTCCTCACATCCCTTTTCCTCTCCTCTTCACAATCTATTCTTTTACGCCGTGTTCAAGGTGGAGCCCCCCCCGTAAGGGGGCGCGGCGATTGTCTATCCTGGCCGCCGTGCTGACAGGATCCAGCGCTCTGTCCGGCCCCAGCTTAGCCTCTCTTCCTTCCTTCAGATAGCCTGTATTTCTCCCCTACCTCGTCGCTATTCATACAACCTCTCCCAAAACTTTCTCTGGTCAGCCTCTAATTTCACAGAGTAGATGCTGACCTTCTCCTCAAGCCAACCGTCCCGGATCGGGGCTGAGGGGGGAGGGGACAACGTTTCCTAACCACTGAACTCCGGTTTGGGA
This sequence comes from Ceratothoa steindachneri, assembly GCA_963969495.1. Lineage (NCBI taxonomy): Eukaryota > Metazoa > Arthropoda > Malacostraca > Isopoda > Cymothoidae > Ceratothoa > Ceratothoa steindachneri. The sequence goes on from OZ018317.1 coordinate 121,484,833, forward strand.
TGGGTGTTTTTAACAACCTGCTTCATCCCCACCCATAACTTCCTCACATCCCTTTTCCTCTCCTCTTCACAATCTATCATTTTACGCCGTGTTCAAGGTGGAGACACCATGCCGATGGACTGCCAGGCCACCAGGTGGGAGAGGTGGTCCCAAATGGCGGCGCCTGGCTCTGCCGGGCCTGCAAGCACCTCTTGCAGTGCGGGCAACTGTGAGAGGTGGTGAGCTATTGCGTCCCGTATAAAAAAGAGGGCCACCATGCTCATGTATGAACAACTAAAAAAAAAACAACCCTCAACTTCCCCTGTAACAACAACGGAGCCGCCCTCGGGCAGCCCCACCGAAAAAATGGAGATCCGCCCCCTTGTGCTTGCGCAGGGGACCATCCATACTTCTTTAACTGGAGAGGAGGCTTACTCCTCTCCTACGCCTACGGGTGTAGGGGACTCCCCTTCAACCCCTTCTCTGGAGGTGCTTTCGGGCACCTCCCTATTTCCAGCGGCAGTCCCTCCTTTTTTTTGTAAGGGGACTGCCAAGAAAGTCAGCAGGCAGCCCATTACCGACCGCCCCTCGTGTAAGCGGCTTGGTAGGGCAAACCTCCTTAAGGGGGAGAGGGAAGTCAGGCCCCTTCGGTCGCTTCCCTCAAAAGACTGGCTGGCAAGAATTTTAAACCTTGCCGGGGTCAAGGCCTGTGCCTCCCCACACAAGACTGGCGACACTGCCTAGGGAACCTGTGATTTCCTGGGAGGGGATGGCCAACTGGAGGCCCCTCCTGTGATAGACATGGTCCTTGAGCAAACCCAGCCTCAGACGGTAGGGCGTTCCATGGGGAAGAATCCGGGCTCAGCGCCAAACACCGAACCCAAATCCGCCCCTATGCAAGGTCTTCCTCAAACGGTTAGGGTTTTTGAGGCAGTACGAGGAGGGCAGGGATCTCCTCCGGCCGGTGCCCCTGCGACCACCAGGACTTTCACCATTTCGGAGAAGAACCTGGCTGAGGCCGGTCCATCTGGCCTAGGGACTTCTGCCGGCGGAGGTAAGAAGCGGGTTCATTCCCCGCCCTCCTCTCCAAAAAAAGAAAAAGAATAAGACCAAAAAGACAAAGAAGACTCGGGGCTCCTCTCCATCCGCGGGGGCTGCGGGGATGGATGGGTCTGAGGCCACTCTGGCAAGCGACCAAGCCAAGATCTGCACATCCGGCCCCTCTGCCCCCCTCCGGTTGCGGAGCCCCTGACTAAGACAAAAAGTACACAGGGTGAAGCCTCGATGACATCGGGGCCCCTGATTCAGAGGTTACCTGGCGTTTTCCAGCTCGCTGGCTTCAAACGCTTCCTCGTTATTCGATCCACTGATGGCACCATATTGGCCAAGGGCAACATGATCCCTCAGAGGAGAAGATTAGCTAGTGTAATTGGTAGCGAGCCGAAGGTGGCCCGTTTCTCGGACGGGAGCCTTCTGGCGAATGCGGCGAATCCCGCCGAGGCGTCTAAGATAAGTGTTCCTCGGACACTTCATGGCACCCCGGTGAGTGTGACGCCGCACTCTACCATGAACTTTGTGAAAGGAGTAGTTTATGCGAGGGAACTCGTTGACTACTCCATTGAGGACATCACCCTAGAGCTGGCCGACCATGGGGAGGTCAAGGTCGAACGTGTGATGAGAAAACAGGGAGGGGCTTAGAGACCAACCCCTACACTTCGTCATGTTCGACTGTGACAAGCTCCCTTTATCGGTGCGTGCCGGTTGGTACCGCTACCGCGTGAAGGCATTCGTGTCACTGCCGCAGCGGTGCTATTACTGTCACCGCTTCTGCCATACGAATCGTTCTTGTAGACGTGCAAAGTCGGGGTCACCCGAAGTTTGTGTAAATTGCTCCAAGGCCGCACACGATAAGTCCATATCGTGTGTGGCCAAGTGTGTCAATTGCGGAGAGCCGTACTCCACTTCTTCGAAGCAATGTGGTGCATATCTACTTGAGAAAGAAATCCTGGCCGTTCAGGACGAGGATCGACTCTCATTCCGCGAGGCTAAGGACTTGGTCCTGGCGCACCCGGCTCTGCCTGGGACGTCATATGCCTCAATAGTTAGAAAGGCACCCTCTGCTCCTGGCCCATCCAGGCCAACCAACATAGTTGTTTCCGCGCCCATTCGGAGCCCTTCTGCGGGATCTACTCAACCCGGGCGCTACCCTGGTAAAGCTTGCGGCAAAAAGGGTTCACACCCAGCCCCGGCTAAAACCAGAGCTCCCGCCCTTCCCCCAGCGTGACCGTTTCCCGTAAGGCGAAACGGCCACGCGCCTCCACCGAGTCGTTAGACTCACAGGTAGCAACATCCCTGAAGTTGGTCGCTAGGCAACCATCTTCCGAGGTTCCTAAAGCTGTCTCCCGAAAGGAAGACAGCTCCTTCGCCCGCGCCTAGTTGTGGAACGAGTGGCTAGGAGACGGTAGTTCCTCGAAAAGAGGGCCCTTCGCCTCCGAAACCGCAACGCCCGCCTAAGGTTTCGAGGCGGAGGGAGGAAAAGACACGCATGGCGAGCCCAACCTCCCTCAATAAGTCCTCGAAGGCGACAGCGCCTTCAGCGCTTTGTCCGGCCAACAGTGCCCGGGGTTCTGCCCCCGGCAAGCGTACGGCCATTCCCGTGAGGATCTTGTGTTCGAGGGGGGCCCCCGCGTCTCCTCCGAGCTAGACCTGGAGGGCCTATTCCTTCAATGGAATTGCTGTGGACTCCGGGCCAACTGGGAGGAGCTGCGGAGGCTCGTCTGTTCCCGTTCCCCGTTAGCTATCTTTTTGCAGGAAACCATGCTAGGCCCGTGCTCCTTACCCTCCCTCCCGGGATATAAGGGTCTCGCGACCCCACCACCGCGGGATGGCCGGGCTGGGGGATGCGCGGTTTACACCCGGCATGATGTCTGCGTTCATCCTATCTCATTAGATACCTCCTTTCAGGCAGTGGTTGTGCAGCCGCACCTGGATAGGAGGTATACTATCATTTCTGCGTACATTCCACCGTCAGCTGACTTCGACGCGGGGGACTTCCGCCGCGTCGTGGTACGGTTGCCGAGGCCCTATCTCTTGCTTGGAGATCTGAACAGCAAGCATCGTCTCTGGGGAGATTACTCCATAAATCCCAGGGGACAAGTCCTTGCTGATCTGATTGAAGAGCTTGAGATGGGTGTCCTAAACGTGGATGAGTTTACGCATCACTGTCCGAGAACCGCTTCATTTTCTTGCCATGACCTATCTTTGTGCTCTTCGGATGCACAGCCTGATTTTGATTTGGGAGTGGTCGATGACCTCCATGGTAGTGATCACTTTTCCATTCAAATATCATTTTCAGGGCAACTGCCGCCTGAGAGCCCACCTCGGTGGTGCTTGGCGCGGGCGTGATGGCCTGCATTTCAGGAAATGCCTGAATTTTCTATCTCAGTCGAGGAGTTTAGGTTGGTAGATGAGGCCTTTGAGTTCTTCTCCGGTAACCTCATCGCCGCGGGCCTGACTACTATTCCTAGGACGTCTGGCCGTTTTGCACGCCGACCACTCCATGGTGCTCGGCCGAGTGTGAGACGGCCCTCAAAAAGAAGCATTATGCCTACATGCACTATAAGCGCCGCCCGAACGATTTCACTGTCGCTGAAATTCGTCGGGCTAGGGCTAGGTTCCGGTATATTTCGAAGCACTCCCGCCGCTCTTTTTTGCGGGCCTACGTGTCTTCACTTAACGGGAAGAGCCCTTTAGCTGAGGTGTGGAGGCGAGTCAAAAAGATTCGGAGCAAGTTCTCGCTGGATCTCCCTCCCGTTCTCCAGGAGAAAGGGCCTGAAATCACGGACCCCGCTTCCGTGGCGGAATCCTTCGCGACCGCTTTTTCCGCATTCTCTACACGGGATGCTGCTCCGCCAGCATTCAATGCACGTAGTCATGTCGCCGAAGGCCGCCGGCTGGACTTTACCTCCAGAGGTGGAGAACCCTTCAACGACAGGTTTACTGGTACGCCATGCTTTGACACCTGGGTGAGTGAGGCATGGCCTTTCTGTTAGATTTGTTGAACAGGATCTGGGTGAAGGGTCTTCTCCCAGATTCCTCACGAATCGCTACTGTGCTCGCCTTTCGAAAACCGGGGAGAGATCACTCTCCCCCGACCGGTTTTCGCCCAATCTCTCTAACCTCTTGCGTGTGCAAGTTGATGGAGGAATTGGTAAATGTTAGACTAGCCTTTTTCCTGGACAGCGGAGGCCATCTGTCTTCTGTACAGTGCGGCTTCCGCAAGTTCCACTCCACGTCGGATGCTCTGCTCTGACTGGAAAATGCTGTCTGTGAGGCTTTTCTTCGTACACAGCACTACTCCACGGTGTTTTTCGATCTGGAGAAGGCATATGATACCGCATGGCGATACGGTATCATGGAGAGTCTCCACACGATGGAGGCGAAGGGATGCCTCCCAGTCTTTATATCTGAATTTTCGCGAGATCGTCGATTCCGCGTACTGGTGGGGGGATCTCTCTTCGGCCCAAAGGAGCAGGAAGAGGATGTCCCGCAGGGAAGTGTCCTCAGTGTCACACTCTTTGCCCTGAGCATCAACGGCATCACCTCGGTGCGCCGGAAGATATTTTCGCTATGCTCTACGTGGACGACCTTTCGATCTCTTTTGGCGCGGCTCAGATGCCCACTCTGGAGCGTCGACTCCAACAGGCATTGAACCACGTCTCTCGCTATGCCGAAGCGCACAGGTTTCGGTTTTCTTAGGCCAAGACTAACGTGGTGCATTTCTGCCGCCATCCACGGCTCCATCCCGACCCAGATTTGTTTCTTAATGGGGTCCGCCTGGATGTGGTTGAGTCGCACCGTTTCCTTGGTCTTGTATTCGACTGATGCCTGACCTGGGAGGCTCATATTCGCAGCCTTATTGTCTCTTGTACCCGCGCCATGGATATTCTCCGTTCTGTGACGTTCAGCGCTTGGGGCGCTGATAGGGCTACTGCCCTGCTTTTTTATCGATCCTTTGTTCATTCGAAGCTCGACTACGGATGCGAGTTTTATGCATCCGCAGCTGATCGTTTATTGCGGAAGGTATATTTGATCCACCACACCGGCCTCTGCCTTGCGACCAGTGCCTTCCGCACTTTTCCCATTGAGAGCTTGTTGGTCGATGCTGGGTAGATGCCACTCGCTCTGCGCCGCGTGCAGTGCATCACTCGCCTGTACACGCGAGCCCGGCGCCTCCCTCAGTCGCCAACAGCTCCCAATGCATCCGCAGCTGATCTCGATGGTGCCTATGCCGCCGAGAGACGCCAGTAATACCCTAAGCCCTTTGGGTTTAGGGCCAGGAAACTCCTTCGAGAGCTAGATATAGCTCTCGGGCCGGTGGCGCCCCGGGTTCTGCCCATGACGCCACCCTGGAGGGTACCAAATTTGGCTATTTGTCCCCACGCCTCTGCTCCCAAAGCTTGTACGGCGCCGGGAGTATTGCGTTCGGCCTTTTTGGAGCACACCTCGTGTCACGCTGGAACCGTGCCAGTGTATACGGATGGCTCCAAGTTCCAAGAGGGGGTTGGCTTCCACGCCGTATCCCCTCTGTTTGAAGTCAGCGGGGCTCTACCAGGCGCTGCGTCTGTCTTCACGGCCGAGCTGGTGGCAATACACCACTCGGTACGGGAGATTACGCGACGTGCACGGTTCGGAGACCGGATTGTGATCTATAGCGACTCACAAAGTGCCCTGAGTGCTCTCGGGACATTGGAATCTCCGCATCCCCTGGTTCGCGATATCCGTGACGCCACGGTTTTGGCGAGCCGGGCAGATGTCGAGATTATCTTCTGCTGGGTTTCTGGACATGTAGGAATTGCGGGGAATGAGCGCGCCGATGAGGGCGCCAAAGAGTCCGCGAGGACTCTACCAGCGTTTCGCTCTTCGTCACACTGACCTCATGGCAGGAATACGGGCAGCTCTTCGGACTGCTTGGCAAAGAAGATGGGAGACGGTCGAAGGGCACTTAAAGTTGCGTGCCATTGCGCCGCGACCGTTCCCATTGACCTATCCCCCAATGCCGCGGTGGCTTCAGGTTGGTTTCTGTCGTCTCCGAATCGGGCACACCCGTGTGACGCATCGCTATTTGATGGAGCTCTCGCCTGCGCCCTATTGCAACGACTGCGTCGTCGCCCAGACTGTTCGGCACATTCTTGTCGAATGTCCCAGTCTGGGTGATCTTCGCGCATGTTACCTGTCCCGGTACCGGGATGGGCGGAGTGGCTACCGCCTGTCCCTTGTACTCGGGACGAGTGCGTGCACATTGACTGGTGGACTTGTCGACTATTTGGGGGAGGCCGGCCTTCTCCCTTTCATTTAACTAGGTTTAGTTGTTTTTGTTATTGTTTTGTTATTGTTGTTTCCTGTTCAAATTTTTTAAAGTAGCCTAGAACTAGGCTGTTTGTTTACTGCGACTTATGTCTAGCCCCTTAAAAAAAAAATATAAAACTCCCTCAGTCTTGTTCTGCTGTACCGGCCTTGGGGCTCTTTCGTAGGGATCTCCCGGTTCCCTCGCCCTGGCTGCTCTCTGTTGAACCACGGCTTGCGGGATTCGTAAATGAGACCACTTTTGAGAGCCGCTCGACTCTAAGGTACCTATCAGCTGAGAGAACGATGAAGGGGTGGGTGTTCTTTGTACTGCCGAGTGTTAGTGTTGCTCTCTGTACCTTAAAACATTGTTTCGCTTTGGTCGTAGCTCCTTTGTCTATTTTTTTAAGACTTTCTTGATTTACCGTGTCTTAAACGAACAACGTAAACGGTAGATGTGCGCCCTCGCGCGCAACCAGTTGCTCATTTTATGGCCCTCCCTACACATGCCTCTGTGCTCCGTCCGCCCTGCGAATTTATTCATGGTCCTTTGTCCCACCACGCCTATTCGTGACATAACGTGCACGGAAATAGGAGAGTTGCGCACCATCTTGATCGCGAGTCCCACGACTTGTCTCCTCCGGCTATTGTCATTCTTCCACTAACGTCATCGCTTTTTAATACGAACTACTTTTCATAGACCCTCTCCGAGAGATGCTATCGATGGTCCTGTAAAAATAGATGAAGGAATCGCCGCCACTTTCACTTTGCAGTTGGGCGTTGGTGGCGTGAAGAGAACAGCGGCAGGAAGTGACTCTGGCTGACGTTTCTTCCTGCCTCGCATCGATGATGTGATCTTTTTCTCTGGAATGGCGATCCCCCAAACCTCCCCTGCACCTCCTCGCTTGGGCAGGGAAGGGTCTGGGGTTGAGTTGCGCCCCCCTCCCCATCTCAGTATTCGTTACTCATGACTCTACCTAACGGGCAGTGTGTTTCTTCCGAATTTAGAGGGCATTAGTAACGAGGCCACACTATGGAGAGAGTTTGTGTGAAATGAAGAGATTTGTGAGGAGAGATTTGTTAAGGGAGTGGGAGAATAGAATGACGGTGTTTATATCCGCAGGTAGTCCTGCAGCAGTCATTCTGACCCGGAGTGTGCACAACTGATGGCACTGGGACAGGGAGGGCGGGCTGTATATACCTCAAGGTATTAGTTGTTGCAGGTGTTTTAAAGAGGTGCAAAGGACATACAGCCCGAGAGAGAGGGAGGGGTCTTGGGGTACTGGGGCCAGGGGCGCATGCCAATCCTCCAGTTCCTAGGTGTAATAATACCCCGTAAGGGGCGCGGCGATTTGCCTTCCTGGCCGCCGTGCCGACGAGACTCAGCGTGCCAACCGGCCCCAGCTTAGCCTCTTCTTCTTTCAGACACCCTGTATTTCTCCCCTACTTCCTCAATTCCCCTACAACCTCTCCCACAACTTTCTCTGGTCGGCCTCTATTTTCACAGGGTAGATACTGACCTTCTTCTCAGCCAACTATCCCAGATCGGGGCTGAGGGGGAAGGGGACAATATTCCCTAAACACTTAGCTCCGCCTTGGGATGATGGGTTTTTAACAACCTGCTTCATCTCCACCCATAACTTCCTCACATGCCCTTTCCTTCTCACTTCATAGTCTATCCTTTTAACCGACCGGCTCGGTAGGGAAAATCCCCTTAGGGGGAGAGGGAAGATAGGGCCCATCGGCCGCTTCCGCCCAGGCATCTGCTGGCTTGTATACTGACTTTAGCTGGACTCAAGGCATGTGCCTCCCAATACTCGACTCGTGACACCGCTGCCAATTGGACCTGTGTTTTCCGGGGGGGGAGGGCAAATGAACGCCCCCCCCCCCCCGCCCGAGATAGGCATGGTGCTGAGGCAACCCAGCCTCAGACGGTAGGGCCTTCCATGGGGGGAATCAAGGCTTGGCACCAAGCACCGAACTGAATCCGCCTCTATGCAAGGTCTTCCTCACTGGCTAGGGTTTCCGAGGCAGTACAAAGAGGGAAGGGATCTCCTGCGACCGGTGCCCCTGCGACTGCCAGAACCTTCTCCATTTCGGAGAAGGACCTGGCTGAGGCCGGTCCATCTAGCCAGGGGGCTCCTACCGGCGGAGGGGAGAAGCGGGTTCATTCCCCCCCCCCCCCTCCTCTCCAAAAAAGAACCCCGTAAGGGTCGCAGCGATTTGCAATCCTGGCCGCCGTGCTGACGGGATACAGCGCCCCGTCCGGCCCCAGCTTAGCCTCTCTTCCTTCCTTCAGGTAGCCTGTATTTCTCCCCTACCTCGTCGCTTTTCATACAACCTCTCCCACAACTTTCTATTGTCAGCGTCTAATTTTACAGGGTAGATGCTGACCTTCCTTTCAACCAACCGTCCCGGATCGGGGCTGAGGGGGGAGGGGACAATGTTCCCTAACCCCTGAGCTCTGGTCTGGGGTCGCTGGTTTTTAACAACCTGCTTCATCCCCACCCATACCTTCCTCACATTCCTTTTCCTCTCCTCTTCACAATCTATCAATTTTAAGCCGTGTTCAAGGTGGAGCCGCCATTCCGATGGACTGCCAGGCCACCAGGCGGGAGGGGTGGTCCGAAATGGCGGCGCCTGGCTCTGCCAGGCCTGTAAGCACCTCTTGCAGTGAGGGCAACTGCAAGAGGTGATGAGCTATTGCGTCCCGCAAAAAATTTAGGGTCACCATGCCCAATGATGCACAACCGAAAAAAACAAAACAACCCTCAACTTCCCCTTGCTCATCAACGGAGCCGCCCTCGGGCAGCTCCACCGAAAAAGTGGAGGTCTCCCCCTCCTGTGCTTGCGCAGGGGACCCTCCATATTTCTCTAACCGGAGAGGAGTCTTACTCCTCTCCTTCGCCTACGGGTGCAGGGGACTTCCCGTCACCCCCTTGTCTGGAGGTGCTTTCGGGCACCTCCCTTTATCCAGCGGCATTCCCCTCTTTTCTTTCCAAGGGGCCCCCTAAGAAAGCCAGCAGGCAGCCCATTGACGACCGCCCCTCGTGTAAGCGGCTCGGTAGAGCAAACCCCCTTATGGGGGAGAAGGAAGCCAGGCCCCTTCGGTCGCTTCCCTCAAAAGACCTGCTGGAATTTTAAACCTTGCTGGGGTTAAGACCTGTGCCTCCCCACAGAAGACAGGCGACACTGCCAAGCGGACCAGCGATGTGCTGGGAGGGGATAGCCAATGGAGGCCCCTCCTGTGATAGGCATGGTCCTTGAGGAAACCCAGCCTCAGACGGTAGGGCCTGCTATGGGGGGGGGGGAATCTGGGCTTGGCGCCGAATCCGCCCCTATGCAAGGTCCTCCTCAAACAGCTTGGGATTCTGAGGCAGTACAAGGAGGGGAGGGATCTCCTCTGACCGGTGCCCCTTCGACCACCAGGACCTGCTCCATTTCGGAGAAGGACCTGGCTGAGGCCGGTCCATCTGGCCTGGGGGCTTCTACCTGCGGAAGTGAGAAGCGGGTTCATTCCCCGCCCTCCTCTCCAAAAAAGACTAAGAAGACTTGGGGCTCCTGTACATCCGCGGGGGCTGTGGGGCCGGATGGGTCTGCTGCCACTTTGGCAAGCGACCAACCCAAGATCGACACATCCGGCCACTCTGCCCCCCCCGTCCCGGTTGCGGAGCCCCTGACTAAGATCAAAAGTGCATAGGGCCGAGCCTCGATGACATCGGGGCCTCTGATTCAGAGGTTACCTGGCGTTTTCAAGCCTGATGGCTTCAAGCGCTTCCTCGTTATTCGATCCACTGATGGCACCATGTTGTCCAAGGGATACATGATCCATCAGAGGAGAGGATTAGCTAGTGTAATTGGTAGAAAGCCGAAGGTGACTCGTTTCTCGGACGGGAGCCTTCTGGCGAATGCGGCCAAAATAAGTGCTCTTCGGACACTTGATGTCACCCCGGGGAGTGTGACGCCGCACTCAACCATGAACTTTGTAAAAGGAGTAGTTTATGCGAGGAAACTCGTTGACTACTCCATTGAGGACATCACCTTAGAGCTGGCCGACCATGGGGCGGTCAAGGTCGAATGTGTGATGAGAAAAAGGTGAGGGGCCTCGAGACCCACCCCTACACTCTCCGTCACGTTCGACTGTGACAAGCTCCCTGAGTCGGTGCGTGCTGGTTGGTACCGCTACCGCGTGAAAGCATTCGTGCCACTGCCGCGTCGGTGCTATTACTGTCACCGCTTCAGCCATACGATTCGCTCATGTAGACGTGCAAAGTCGGGGTCACCCGAAGTCTGTGTAAATTGCTCCAAGGTCGCACACGATAAGTCAAAATCGTGTGTGGCCAAGTGTGTCAATTGCAAGGAGCCGCACCCTGCTTCTTCGAAGAAATGTGGTGCATATCTCATGAGAAAGAAATCTTGGCCGTTCAGGGCCAGGATCGACTCTCATTCCGCGAGGCTAAGGACTTGGTCCTGGCGCGCCCGGCTCTGCCTGGGACGTCATATGCCTCAATAGTTAGAAAGGCACCCTCTGCTCTTGGCCCATTCAGGCCAACGAGCACGGTTGTTTCCGCCTCCATTCACCCCGATCTAGATTTGTTTCTTAATGGGGTGCGCCTGGATGTGGTTTGTCGCACCGTTTCCTTGGTCTTGTATTCGACCGACGCCTCACCTGGGAGGCTTATTTTCGCAGCCTTAGGGTCTCTTGTACCCGCGCCATGGATATTCTCCGTTCCGTGACGTTCAGCGCTTGGGGCGCTGATCGGGCTACTGCCCTACTTTTTTGTCGATCCTTTGTTCGTTCGAAGCTCGAATACGGATGCGAGTTTTATGCATCCGCAGCCCAGCGTTTATTGCGGAAGGTGGATTCGATCCACCACACCGGCCTCCGCCTTGCGACCGGTGCCTTCCGCACTTCCCCCATTGAGAGCCTGTTGGTCGATGCTGGGGAGATGCCACTCGATCTGTCCTGCGTGCAGTGCATCACTCGCCTGTACGCTCGAGCATGGCGCCTCCCTCAGTCGACAACAGCTTTCACTGCATCCGCATCTGATCTCGATCTCGATGGTGCCTATGCCGCCGAGAGACGCCAGTCATCCCCTAAGACCTTTGGGTTTAGGGCCAGGAAACTCCTTCGAGAGCTAGATATAGCTCTCGGGCCGGTGGCACTCCTGGTTCTGCCCAGAACACCACCCTGGAGGGTACAAATTTGGCTATTTGTCGCCACGCCTCTGCTCATAAAGCTTGTACGGCGCCGGGAGTATTGCGTTCGACCTTTTTGGAGCACACCTCGTGTCACGCTGGAACCGTGCCAGTGTATACGGATGGCTCCAAGTCCCAAGAGGGGGTCGGCTTCCACGCCGTATCCCCCCTGTTTGAAGTCAGCGGGGCTCTGCCAGGCGCTGCGTCTGTCTTCAAGGCCGAGCTGGTGGTAATACACCACTCGGTACGAGAGATTACGCGACGTGCCCGGTTTGGAGAGTTGATTGTGATCTATAGCGACTGACAAAGCGCCCTGAGTGCTCTCGGGGCATTGGAATCTCCGCATTTCCTGGTTCGCGATATCCGTGACGCCACGGTTTTGGCGAGCTGGGCAGATGTCGAGATTATGTTCTGCTGGGTTCCTGGACATGTAGGAATTGCGGGGAATGAGGGCGCCAAAGAGTCCGCGAGGACTCTGCGACCTGACCAGCGTTTCGCACTTCCTCACACCGACTACATGGCAGGAATACGGGCAGCTCTTCGGACTGCTTGGCAAAGAGGATTGGAGATTGCCGAAGGGAACTTAAAGTTGAGTGCCATTGCGCTGCGACTGTTCCCATGGACCTATCCCCCAATGCCGCGACTGCTTCAGGTCGCTTTCTGTCATCTCCGAATCGGGCACACTCGTGTGACGCATCGCTATTTGATGGAGCGCTCGCCTGCACCCTATTGCGACGACTGCGTCGTCCCCAAGACTGTTCAGCACATTCTTGTCGAATGTCCCAGTCTGGGTGATCTTAGCGCACGTTACCTGTCCCGATACCGGGATGGGCGGGGTCGCTATCGCCTGTCTCTTGCACTCGGGACGAGTGCGTGCACATCCACTGGTGGACTTGTTGACTTCTTGGGGTAGATCGGCCTTCTTCCTATTATTTAAGCAGGGTTTGTTTTTTGTTTTGTTTTTTTGGGTTTTTTTTTTGTTCCCTTTGGGTTGCACGCTCCTGCGCCGGGGGGACCCCTCCCCGACGCACCAGCTTGCTTCCTTTCCTCCTTTTTGGGGTGTTTTTTTTTCCTCCTTAATTTTATTTTAAATTAGCCTAGAACTAGGCTAGTTTTAATGCGACGACTAATGCCCATATAGGCAGTCGCCAGATGAGCTCTTAAAAAAAAAAAAAAAAAAAAAAAAATCTAAAAAGACTCAGGGCTCCTCTCCATCCACGGGGGCTTGGGGACGGATGGGTCTGCTGCCACTTTGCCAAGCGACTAAGCCAGGATCGTACATCCAGCCCCTATACCTCCCCGGGTGCGGAGCCTCTGACTATGACTAAGACCAAAAGTGCACAGGGCGGAGCCTCGATAACATTGGGGCCCCGCATTCAGAGGTTACCTGGTGTTTTTGAGCCCGCTGGCTTCAAACGCTTCCTCCTTATTCGTCCCCCCTGCTTCCAACATGATCCATCAGAGGAGTGTATTAGCTAGTGTAATTGGGAGCCTTCTGGCGAATGCGGCAGATCATTCTGAGGCGGCAAAGATAACTGCTCTTCGGACACTTGATGGCACCCCGGTGAGTGTAACGCCGCACTCTACCATGCACTTTATGAAAGTAGTAGTTTATGCGAGGGAGGTCGTTGACTACTCCAGAGAGGACACCACCTTAGAGCTGGCCTACTCTGGGGGGGTCAAGGTCAAACGCGTGATGAGAAAACAGGGAGGGGCCTCGAGACCCACCCCTACACTCTCCGTCACGTTTGACTGTGACAAGCTCCCTGAGTCAGTGCTTGACAGTTGGTATCGCTACCTTGTGAAGGCATTCGTAGCACTGCCGTGAAGGTGCTATTACTGTCACCGCTTCGGACATACTAATCGCTCCTGTCGAGGTGCAGCGCCGGGATTACCCGAAACCTATATAAGTTGCTCCAAGGCCGCACACGATAAGTCCAAATCGTGTGTGGCCAAGTGTGTCAATTGCGGAGAGCAGCACCCCGCCTAATCGAAGCAATGTGGTGCATATCTCCTAAGAAGGAAATCCTGGCCGTTCAGGCCCAGGATCGACTATCATTCCGCAAGGCTAAGGACTTGTCTTGGCGCGCGTGGCTCGGCCTGGGACGTCTTATGCCTCAATAATAAGAAAGGCACCCTCTGCTCTTGGCCCATCCAGGCAAACGAGCAAGGTTGTTTCCGTGCCCATTCAGAGCCCTTCTGCGGGCTCCACTCAACGTGGGCGCTCCCCTGGTAAAGCTTGCGGCAAAAAGGGTTCACTCCCAGCCCCGGTCAAAACCAGGGCTTTCCCCTCTTTCACCAGCGTGACCGTTTCCCGTAAGGCGAAACGGCCACGCGCCTCCACTGAGTCGTTAGACTCACAGGAGGCAACACACCTGAAGTTGGTCGCCTGCCATCTTCCAGGGTTTCTAAATCTGTCCAACGAAAGGAGGACTCCAACAAAGGAGCTTCGGCTCCTTCACCCACGCCTAGTGGTGGGCCGAGTGGCTCGGAGACGGTGGTTCCTCGAAAAGAGGGCCCCCCGCCTCCGAAACCATAACGCCCGCCTAAGGTTTCTAGGCGGAGGGAGGAAAATACTCGCATGGCGAGCCCAACCTCTCCCAATAAGTCTTCGAAGGCGACTGCGCCTTCAGAGCTTTGTCTGGCCAACGGCTCTCGTGATTCTACCTCCAGGAAGCGTATGGCCATTCCCGTGAGGTTCTTCTGTTCGTAGAGGGCCCCTGCGTCTCCTCCGAGCTAGGCCTGGAGGGCATACTTCTTCACTTTACGTTGGATGCTCTGCTCCGACTGGAAAATGCCGTCTGCGAGGTCCTTTCTTCGTAGACAGCACTACGCCACGGTATTTTTCGATCTGGAGAAGGCCTATGATTCCGCATAGCGATACGGTATCATGGAGACTCTCCACACGATGGGGGGAGGCCTCCCCGCCCAAATGGAGCAGGAAGAGAGTGTCCTGCAGGGAAGTGTCCTCAGTGTCACACTCTTTGCCCTTAGCATCAACGGCACCACCTCAGTGCTGCCGGAAGGTTTTCTCGTTACGCTCTACGTGGAGGACCTTTCGATCTCTTTTGGCGCGGCCCAGATGCCAACTCTTGAGCGTCGACTCCAACAGGCATTGAACCGCGTTTCTCTCTATGCTAAAGCGCACAAGTTCGGTTTTCTTAGGCCAAGACTAAGGTGGTTCACTTCTGCCCCCATCCACTGCTCTACTCTGACCTAGATATTTTTCTTAATGGGGTGCGCCTGGAAGTGGTGGAATCGCACCGTTTCTTGGTCTTGTATTTGACTGACGCCTCACCTGGGAGGCTCATATTCACAGCCTTAGTATCTCTTGTACCTGTGCCATGGATATTCTCCGTTCCGTGATGTTCAGCGCTTGGGGTGCTGATAGGGCTACTGCCTTGCTTTTTTACCGATCCCTTGTTCGTTCGAAGCTCGACTACGGATGCGAGTTTTATGCATTCGCAGCCCAGCGTTTATTGCGGAAGGTGGAGTCCATCAACCACACCGGCCTTCGCCTTGCGACCGGTGTCTTCCGCACTTCCCCCATTGAGAGCCTGTTGGTCGATGCTGAAGAGATGACCCTGGCTCTACGCCGCGTACAGTGCATCACTCGCCTGTACGCGCGAGCCTGGCGCCTCCTTCATTCGCCAACAGCTCTCACCGCATCCGCAGCTGATCTCGACGGTGCCTATGCTGCCGAGAGACGCCGGTCATATCCTAAGCCCTTTGGGTTTAGGGCCAGGAGACCCCTTCGAGAGCTAAGTATAGATTTCGGGCCAGTGGCACCCCTGTTCTGCCCAGGACGCCACCCTGGAGGGTACCACATTTGGCTATTTGTCGCCACGCCTCCGCTCCCTAGTTTGTACGGCGCCGGTAGTATTGCGTTCAACCTTTTTGGAGCACACCTCGTGTGCTCCAAAGCACCCTGAGTGCTCTCGCGGCATTGGAATCTCCGCATCCCCTGTTTCACGATATCCGTAACGCCATGGTTTTGGTGAGCTAGGCGGATGTCGAGATTATCTTCTGCTGGGTTCCTGGACATGTAGGAATTGCGAGGAATGACCCCGCCGATGAGGGCGCCAAAAAGTCTGCAAGGACTCTGCGACCGGACTAGCGTTTCGCTCTTTCTCACACCTACTACATTTCAGGAATACGGGCAGCTCTTCGGACTGCTTGTCAAATAAGATGGGAGACGGTCGAAGGGAACTTAAAGTTGCGTGCCATTGCGCTGCGACTGTTCCCATGGACCTATCCCCAATGCCGCGACGGCTTCAGGTCGCTTTCTGTCGTCTCTGAATCGGACACACTCGTGTGACGCATTGCTATTTGATGGAGCGCTCGCCTGCGCCCTATTGTGACGACTGCGTTGTCCCCCGGACTGCTCAGCCCATTCTTGTCGAATGTCCCAGTCTGGGTGATCTTCGCGCTCGTACCTGTCCTGGTACCGGGATGGGTGGGGTCGCTACCGCCTGTCCCTTGTGCTCGGGACGAGTGCGTGTACATTGACGGGTGGACTTGTTGACTTTGTGGGGGAGGCCAGCTATCTCCCTTTTATTTAATTAGGTTTTGGTTATTGGTTTTCTTTGTAGTTCGCACGCTCCTGCCCGGGGTGAGGGGTACTTCCTCCCGACGCTGAAGCTTGCTTCCTAATTTGCATCTTCCCTTTTTACCTTTTTTTTCAAATTTTTACTTTAAAGTAGCCTAGAACTAGGCTGTTTGTTTGCGGCGACTTATGCCCAAGTGGGTAGGCGCCAGATAGCCCCTTAAAAATTTAAAAAAAAAATTGTAGCGCTCTGAACTCAAAGTAAAAACTACGCTCAAAATAGATCAAAAAAAAATTTCCCACTGCTACTACTTCTATACACACAATGAGGGAGGGAGCATAGTGAGGTGTAGCTCAAGAAAAGGGAAGAACACCGCAGCACCTACCCACAAAGGGCGAAGGAGTATCCCTAACTTCACCTCCTCCAAAGATGTTCAGATGAAGGCCCTGAACCCAACCGCTGTCTTCAGACTCAAAGACTGAAAAGCAAAGTCATAAATGCCCAGCGCAATTACAAGACATATAAACACATTTAAATGTGTTAAATAAACAGATAAAGAAGGGAGACATTCGAAAGAAGGGTAAATGGAAACCATCAATATAAAATATAATCATTATATCTTCTCGTTGCCTTTGGCCGTCTATGGAATTTAATGTTCGAAACCCGAAATAGCCGCTTATCAGCTGGACATCACAAAATTATAGGACCCGGAATGGGTTGTATGGCCCCATTAAGAAAAAAAAGCTCCCGAAACGAGTGCCGATCCCATTTGTATGTCCCCACTGAAATTAAAGGCATTGTGAGGGAACCCCACGTGGCCTCTCTTGAGCAGACGGAACTTCCTACGCGCTGCAGAAGGCCCGGCTAGGCCTAAATTGCTAAGCCTACCCCCCTCCTCTTCCACAAGCGGTAGCCTCGAACCGCGTCCCCCACGATTCACCTTTACGCGGACTAGAATAGCCTCTGCAAGAAGATTCGAGGCTATTCGAGAGTAGAGCTGTTTCCCACTAACCCCCCCCCCCCCCGCGGGGAGAGTCTCAGACATATATATTGCTTTTTTCCCATGAAACACACAGCATTGAGAAGTCTCGCACAGAACCCAGAAGATTTTCCCATGGTTCCAAGTCAAGTACTAGCAACAAAGCAAAGTGACAGCTGGACTATTTTGTGTATTTGGAATTAGCCCCAGCCAGGAGGTAATTCCACTGAACGGTCGCCCCGAGTGATTTTCCCAACTTCTTTCATCAACTCCTGTCGAAGCCCTCCTCATTTCCGGTAGCCGAAATACTCTCCCCTGGACTGGAAGTTCCCCCCCCCCCTTGCTTTTGGAGAACCGTCATCACTCCAACCTCCCGCTTTGAAGTCCGAGCGGCCTCACCTCAAGTGCAGAAGACATCCGTAAGCCAACCCCTCTTTCCCTTTTAGTAACCCAATTGAGTTAATCCCCCTCCTCCCCATTTGAATAATCTCCTCCGGGAATACCTTAAGTTCTAACTTCATAGCCTGATTTATAACTACAATTCTCCCTTTCATTTACTGATGTGATTTTGCCCGTTAATTCTCTGAGGTAATTTTACCCATCAATTCTCTCATTATTTTTGTGTAATTAAAATTAGATTGTCCATAATTTACCTGACCTCGTTGCACTCTCTCGCTACTCAGCCTGTCTGAACTCGTGCTTTTCTAAGTCCCTTTTGTCGGTTCGCTTTCAAGTTATTGGTCCCTCCCTGATAGATATAATATGGTATTGATATAATGTAATGTCATACCACGACAGGCATCAAAACGTGTGCACATCCCAATGAGGTCTCCACTGAAAAATAAAAGGGCTGTAAACGAATGCAACTCCCAACTGCAGGTCTCTACAGAGAAATAAAATCCCTCGAAACAAGAACAGATCTCAAGGGTAGGTCCCCATTGATAAAAAAAAGGCCCCGTCACGAGTGCAGATTCCATCTCTATGACCTCACTAAAAAAGAAATGGCCCCAAAATGAGTGAGGATCCCAATTGCAGGTCCCCATTGAGAAATTTAGGGCATTGAAATAAGTGCATGTCATCACGAAGAAATAAAATGCCCGGAAATGAATGCATCTCCCAATTTTATGGCCCCACCCTACTATAAAAGACCCCGAAACTAGAACAATCCCAACTGTAGGTCCCACTAAGAATTAAGAATCATCGAAGCTAGTGCGCATCTCAATTGTAGGTCCCTACTGAGAAATAAAGTGCCTCGAAACGAGTGCAAATCCCAATGAGGTCCCCACTGAGAAATGAAATGCCCAGAAACGAGTCAAGGTCCCCACTAAGTAATAAAAATACTCAAAACTAGTGCAGATCCCAACTGTAGGTCCCCGCTAAGAAATAAAAGGCTTCCGAATCGATGGCATATCTCAAATGTAGGTCCCTAGTTATAAATAAAAGTCCATAAAATAGTGCAGATCCCAACTCTAGGTCCCCACTGAAAAATCAAAGGCCCCCAAATGAGTAATGATGAAGCCCATAACAAGTTATTTGTCATCCTATTTTCATTCCTCCTTTTTTTTATATGGCAGCCCTCTTTATCCTTTTTTTACTCTTTTTAGTGAACTCTCGTTGGATTACCTCGTTACATATCTACTTTTGAGTTTTTTATGCTCACTCCCATGCCTTCGTCGGTGTTTTTTATTTACTTTCTCTACATTTACTTTTGTTGTGGCTTTCGTGGCAGCTTTCGGATTGTTCCGTCCATGTCCTTTCTGCTATGAAATCTCAATCACTAGTTAAACCTCTTAATTATATACAGAGGTTCTGCTGTTCGGCGCACTTTAGTCGCCTTATAAGCCTTAGTCGACTGGTATTGCATACCGTAAGGACCCTACCTGCTGCGAGGGCCGAAAGCTCGCTGACTTGTTCCGATAGGCATTCTTGTTGAATGTCCCAGTCTGGGTGATCTTCGCGCATGCTACCTGTCTCGGTACCAGGACGAGCAGGGTCGCTACCGCTTGTCCCTTGTACTCGGGACGAGTTCCTGCACACATACCTGTGGACTATACTACTTTTTGGAAGAGACTGGCCTCCTCCACTTTATTTCTTTTTTTATATAGGTCGCATGTTCCTACGGCTGGCCCCGACGCCGGATCGCGATTCCTTCTTGGTCCTTTTTTGTTGTTTTTTTCCATTTGTTGTTGCTGTTTGTTTTTTTGCTTTTGTAGCTTGTGTCTTGCCTTTGCCTCTTGTTTATCTTATTTGTTATTTACTTGTTTTTTAATCTAGTAGGCCGGCCGATTCACTACCGAAATTGACGCTATGTTTGTAAAACTAAATGTGTGGAGGGGCGTGAGAAACAGCCATGAAACGAGAAAGTCTTCTGCGGGACTCCCAAGGTCGCCAATCAGAGACTTATTTTGACCGTCAAGGACGGCGGCGCGATCAAAAGGGCCAACCCGTCCCCCCTATTTTTATTACCAACTTTTCCCTCATCAAAAGGGTTAGTCGTGGCCTCAAGGTCCCGCTTTCAGGCCTATGTGAGGTTATTTAGAAGCCTGCAACACTTGAAGGATTTTACTGCACTAAAACGTTGGGCTCTGCCACTGAATCCTTTGCCTACCAATATCTTTTTTACTCTTTATTGTTTCGTGTATAGAGGTCTGTCCATTTTTTATATTCCTTGTTTCGTTTCATTCGAAATGGTTTTCGCTCTTCCTGCCGTCCAGTTATTATTTCCTTTATTGTCTTTCACAAGGAAACTTTCTTAAGTCCTCTTTGACAGGACTCGTGCGTGTACTCAGGAGTCGGAATTATAGTCTATCCTTCGGACACCGAATCTACGAGTACCAACCAGCAAACGAGCGACAGTATTCAAAGAGGGAATTAAAAATATTCTCGGGATTGTTTGTCCCGTTGCCTTAGCTTGAATGAAGAATTTCTAGTGTTTTTCGAAGAACTGACTTATTTCTTATATTTTAAAAAATGCTTGTGTTTAGTACTCAAATTGGTTGGTGCCCATCATTTCTCTAGCCTTTTCCCATATGTTTCGTTATTATTCGATGTTTGTTTCTTGAACTCTTAATTGCTTAACGCACTAATCACTTTCTTCCTTAGACTATTTCTATCAACGTCATTACTTTTATGACCCCCATTTTGAAAAACTTAATAGCCAAGATGTCTCTACTGAAGTCGTATTTTTTATAATAAATAAATTTTTCATTTATTTTGTTTGCGGCCGAAGAATTTCTTGTGAATCCGATTCAGGATTTCCTGTACTTTGGCTATCGGCGTCTTTCGCTTACCTCGCATTTGCTGCAAGTAATGATAATAATTTATGAAGGTTTTCTTGGCTTCTTAAACATTGACGAGATGTTTGTATGTGTGTTCCACAAGGAGGCGCCCCTTGTAGACTTCCTCGTTAGGAGCTCGGCGATTCGCTTTCCTGGCCACCGTGCTGACGGGACTCAGCACCCCGTCCGGCCCCAGCTTAGCCTCTTCTACCTCTTTTTGACACCCTGTGTTCTTACCCTGCTTCCTCACTTTCCATACAACCTCTCTCACAACTTTCTCTGGTCGGCCTTTAATTTCACAGTGTAGACCTCGACCAGCTACCTCTCACCCAGCCATCCTGGATCGGAAAGGGGGGGGGCAAAGCCCCTTCACCCCTGAACTCCGGTTTGGGGTGGTGGGTTTTTAACAACCTGCTTCACCCCACCTTGACATTCCTCACATGCCATTTCTCTTTCCTTTCACTCTATCAATTTCACGCTCATCCCAAGGTTGAGTCGCCATGCCTGGCCACTGGGCGGGAGGTGTGGTCTTAAATGGCGGCAGCTGGCTCGTGCCGGCCCCGTGTTCACCCCTCGCAGAGCGCGCTACTGCGTGGGGGTGATTAGCGTTTGCATCCTGTGATACTAATAAGGTCACCATGCTGAATCATGAGTTTCTTCCCCAAAATCCCCCCCCTTCCCTGTGCTTTCGCAGGAGACCGTTCAAACCTCTTTGACCTAAGATGAAACTTACTACTTTCCTATGACTACGGGTACAGGGGACTCCCCACTTAACTTTCCAAGGGGACTGCCAAGAAAGCAGACAGGCGGACCATAATTGATCCGTGATGTATTGGGGGCACATGGAGGGCCACCCACCACCGAGGTGACCCAGCCCGAGGAGTAGGAGTCCGCCCCTGTGCAAGCTTCTCCTCAGATGGCTCGGCTCCTTGAAGATCCACAAGGAGAGAAGGGATCTCCTCCCCCGGCTGGCCTCCCTGTAACAGGCAAGTCCTTCTCCATTTCAGAGGAAGATCTTACAGAGGCCGGACGATCTGGCCTTGGTCGTTCCCTCTGGTAGAAGAGAAAAGCGAGTTCATTCCCCACTCTCTTCTCCTAAAAAGAAAAAAATCGTACGAACAAAAAGAGTAATGGCTCTTCTCTCCCGGCGGAGGCCATGGGGATGGACGGGTCCGGTGGCGTTTTGGTAAGCGACCAAGCCAATATCAGCCCGTCTGCCACCGTTGCTACCCTGGGTGGGGAGTCGCTGACTAAAACCAAAGTTGCAAGTGCGCAGAGCGGAGCCTCAATTACGTCGTGGGCCCCTCTTTAAAGATTTCCTGGCGTTTTCAAGCCCGCTGGCTTCTAAAGGTTTTATAGTTATTCGATCCACTGATGGCAGCATATTGGCCAAGGGCAACATGTTCCATCAGAGAAGAGCACTAGCTATCCCGATTGGTAGAGAGCCGAAGGTGACCCCTTTTTCAGAAGGGAGAATTCTAGCGAGGGCATCGCATCCCTCCGAGGCGGCCAAGATTAGTGCTCTTCGGACAACTGATGGCACCCAGTGTGTTACGCCGCACGCTTCCATTAACTTTGGGAAATAAGTAATATATGCGAGGGAAATCGTGGACTACTCTATAATTGACATTAAATTAGAGCTGGCCAATCAAGGAGCGGTCAAGGTCGTTGGACGGCGCCTCTGTCAGGCTCGGGGCCAGGTTCCACGCTCGGCAGTACACCA
Source organism: Ceratothoa steindachneri (assembly GCA_963969495.1). Classification (NCBI taxonomy): domain Eukaryota; kingdom Metazoa; phylum Arthropoda; class Malacostraca; order Isopoda; family Cymothoidae; genus Ceratothoa; species Ceratothoa steindachneri. The sequence goes on from OZ018317.1 coordinate 121,506,883, forward strand.
GGCTGCAGAATAAGGAGAACTCGCGGATGGTGGTCGCTTCTCGGGCTGTCAGTCGGAATTGTTTTCGGAACAGGAATATGTGGAGGGAGTACAGACACTTCGCCATCCAACGAGCATGGTGAATTGGTCCAGGCTTGGGGAACTTCACCCCACGACCTGGAGTTTCCCAGAGGAAGATGAGCACCAGCTCAAAGAAGGCGCGGTAGTCATCATTGTCCTGTTTTGTCTGAAGTTCATTAGCAATGAACGCTTTTGTACTCCACGTTTTCCTTGTTGCTTTCAAACGCTTTTCGTATTTCTTGGTCGCTCCATCCATCCTCGTAGTCTCCCTGGCCCACGAAGGCCCAATGATCCTTAAATCTTTGAAAAGAAGAACGTCTGGTCTAGTGGAGGACCCTTGAAGGGCCGTGAAGACGTGCCCAACCACAACTTCGAGGACGTTGTGACGACATGCGAAGTACAAAAGTTCGCGGCCGAGCAGCCTCTCTAGTCGAACACAGCAGCCCGCGGAAAACCCTGTGTTTGATGAGGTCATGTCGAAGCACAAAGCCACGACGTTCTCCTCCATGTTCCACTCCCGCAGCGCTGATACCACTGCCTCCGCTTGCGCCTCACTAGTTCTTCCACCAGGGAGCCGAGGAACACCAAGAAGTTGGCGGAATCTCCCTTCCGAGGAATATCTGTTCCCGTCACGTACCCCTCCATGAGGATCACCTTGTTCTACTCGAATGATGGAGTGGGCTGTGTCAGTGAAGACTGATGAAGATGGTCACTACTTCCCATCAGTCGGTCTTCAGCGGTCTAACCTTGCTGAACAGGCCACTGTAGAGGAGTCAGAGTAACGATCTTCACACCCTCGTGCTGAGTACCACTGTACGGGTTGCCGATTTGTTCGCCGGAGGTATCGCCATAGGCCGTACTCGTTCTGGAGCTGATAGCTGCCCACAGCCTGGGTCTTAGCCTAGCCGTCCTCAAACTTCCATTCATGACGCTGCACTGTTTTTAAAACGACAGATGCAGCGTGGGGGAGTGCTACTCCGAGGACGGTGTAAAGCGCCTTGTCAGGGGCAGCTACAGTAACATGTCCACTTCCCCAGGGTACATGTTCTTATTAACACAAATATATATATGGGTAAAAACAATAAAAAAAATTCCCAGAGGCAGCAGGCTTCTGGTCCCCGTGCCGCCAATAACCATGTTCTCCGTAGACTCGATCCTTTTGGTTCTGAGGTCGACGATGACTTTCGACTATGGAAAATTTGTACTACTGAAATCAGATAACGATAAGCCATTGAGTAAGGCTGAAATTTCAACGTTTATGAAGACTTCGTTGCTAAATGTGGCGAACCAGCCCAAATGTGGCCTAGAAATGATGGCTGTAAGGTAGTGGAATCGACTTCGTTTGAACACCAAAAAATCAAAACACTCGATTTTCTAGCTTCACTAAATATCTCCTCTTCAGCCTACCCTACCTTTAATACCTGCAAGGGGGTTATCTGGTCAGGGGAGCTGATTGAATACGATGTGGACCGACTTGTTGATAAACTGACTCCCCAGAAAGTAATCAGCGCATACCGCGCCACCCGCAATGTTAATAACACCAGAATTCCTTCGACTACCATTATACTAACTTTCAATCGGTTGGAACCTCCTAAAAACATCAAGGTTGGCTACTTGTGTATCCCCGTGAAGCCCTACTTTGAGAATCCCCGTAGGTGCTTCCATTGCCAACATTCTGGGCATGTCAGCAAATACTGCAGACAGATGAGGCTATGTATCAATTGTTCTTCTGACTTCCATGGGACACCATGCTCACGTACGCCTTGTTGTGCCCACTGTGGTGGTGACCAACCAGCCAGCTCTAACCAGTGTACCTTTTTCTTATATGAGAGAGAGGTTATTGCTCTCTGAAATAAATGCAGAATTAGCATGAAGGATGCTAAAAGGAGAGCAAAAGAACTATACATCCAACCAGGAGTAGGTTTTGCAGACGCTCATCAAGCAAATAGACCAGTCCGTAACAAACAACAGAGAACATTCAGACCCTCACTTTTACAGCCACATAATAGCTACCAAGTAGCCCCAACAGAACCTCTTCCCAAGAATGATGCTTCTCCTCCTTCTCCAATCATCAGAGAAGCTCCTGCTTCACCGAAACCAACACGCAAGAGGACTCGCCGTTTCTCAGATTCTCCCCCATCAGCATCAAACCAACCATTGCCATGTCCTGAAGAAATGGAGGCTGATTCCGAGGAAGTTTGTGTGGTGTGAATCTCACCTTTAGACATCCACCCTCCTCCCACTAAATCTGCCTTGACTCCGTCTATCAAAACAAGTCGGCCTACTACACCCGCAGCACCAGCAATTTCAGAAAAAACTAAAGAGATGGTCACAGATTCAACGTTGGCGGTCGCCCCCTTGGAGGAGGAGAAACAGCCTTCCGGGCTTCCCTTACAAACCACAGCTGACCCAACAACCATTCCTCAGAATGACCCTGTACCTTTCCTTTCGACACCACAAACCAGCATTACAGAGGACCCAATATCTTCAGAGGCACCCTTGCCAACAAAACCAACTAATACTACGGAGGACCCACTACTTTCAGAGGCATCTTTGCCGGCAAAACTAACCAGTACTACAGAGGACCCAATATCCTCAGAGGCATCTTTGCCAGCAAAAACCACCTTGTCATATGCACAGCTGAAGGATGGTTCTTTGCCCACTAATAAAAGTACCATCCCTAAAACCCTAAAGCTACCAATGCCTCAAGTACTAATAACATCCAGAAACCTAAAAGGATTAAAAACTCCAGTTACCTTTACCAGGTACAAAGAAAAAGCTAATTACTCTTAAAAGATGAATATGCCCACAATTATACATTGGAATTTACAAGGAATCTTCCCCAAATGGAAATAACTCAAAATACTGCTTCACGATTACAACCCTTGTTGTATAGCATTGTAAGAAACACAATTGGGTAATCGTCAATTACCCAATATCCCCAGCTATGTGGGATACTTTAGAAAACCACCAGAACCCATACATGGTTCAGCTATTTTTGTTCACAGAGACTGTTCTCCCTTAGTAATCCCATTGAGAACAGATTTTCAAGCAGTAGCGATCCGTGTGTACACCAACCGTTTATATAGTCTTCTCACTGTACCTCCCTCATGTCGAGACTCACAGCTCTACCTGTGTAGACCTATCACTTTGCTCATCAGACTGTAGAGCAGGTTACAGCTGGTCGGTGGATCCTGACCTGAGGAGAAGCGATCACTACCCATGCTTGACCGCCCCCCCCCCCCCCACCGAGTAATAGGTGAAACACTAAGAAAGCCAACTGGCCAAAGTTTAAACACCTTTCCCATCATTCTGGACACTTCCCTCAGGGTGATATTGACATGATCTTAGGGAACTTCCATGACCAAGTCAACCAGGTGGCAAATTCATCTATGCCCCTCTCCAAAATTGATTCCCACAAGACCCATCTCATTTTGGTCTGAGGAATGCAGCAAAGCAGTGACAGAATGCAAACGAGCTTATCGTCGCTACCACCGGAACTCTACTACTACCAATAAGTATGCCCGTAACCGAGCCAGGGCAGTACGACAGCGTACCCTCCGCCAGGCTCTCCGAATCTCCATAAAAGGGTACATAAACTCCATCAACCACCAAACTGCACCAGAGAAAGTCTGGAAGAGAGTGAAGAAGCTCATGGGCAGAACAAGTGGCTTCTCTGCCCCCAATATAGTTGAAGCAGGTGAGCTTTTGGGAGACTTATTGAATATTTCAAATGTCCTGGCAAAGACATTTGCTGACATCTCTAGACCCAACAATTACCCCCTAGAATTCCAACGTGTCAAGAAAATGCAAGAGCAGTGCATACTTAACTAAATGGATCCTTGTATGGATAATGAACCATATAACAAGCTCTTTTCCATCCATGAACTTCAAAGGGCTCATAAGAAATGTGGATCTACCGCACCTTCTCCTGATGGTATCTCTTATGATATGATCGGGAATATGCATTCAACATTCATATTACACCTTCTTGATATATTTAACTATATCTGGATTAAGGGCTATATCCCTTCCTATTGGAGGGAAGCAATTATACTTCTCTTTCTTAAACCGGGAAAGGATGGAACACTTCCGACCCACTTTCGCCCAATTGCCCTTACTTGCTCCCCATGCAAGCTTTTCGAAAGAATGGTGAATGCCAGGCTGGTATGGTTTCTGGAGAGAAATAACCTTATTTCTCCCTCACAAGCAGGTTTTAGGAAAATGCAATGTACCACAGACCTGCTCGTCAGGATGGAGGATTGCATCCGACAAGCTTTCTCAAAAAGCAGCACTCCATCGCTGTATTTTTTGACATAGAAAAAGCCTATGATACCACTTGGAGGTGTGGTATCTTGAAGCAACTGCATGACTGGGGTATCAAGGGTCACCTCCCCAGATTCATACAACAATTTCTTGCTAGACGCACATTCCAAGTGAGAGTCGGAAATGTCATGTCGGAGGCAGTTGACCAGATAGAGGGGGTACCACAGGGAAGTGCTCTGAGCGTCACCTGCTTCTTGGTGGCCATCAACAGTATCATTACTGACCTTCTAGCAGAGACAATATCAACTTTCTATGTGGATGACTTGACAATTGTCTCAACATCACCTCAGCTGCCCTTTGTCACCCGAAAATTGCAACAGGCCATTAATATCATTGCCAAGAATGCCACCGCGCAAAAGGCTTCCGACTATCATCCTCAAAAACAAAGGCAGTTCACTCCCACAACTTCAGGCGAGTTGAGTGGGAAGAGCCAACCCTATTTCTATATGACTGAAGAGAATGGACATTCTAAAACTCTTATCACATGTTTCTTGGGAAAGTGACTGCCGTACCCTGTTGCTATTGTATACAGCCTTGATCCAGTCTAAGCTGGACTACGGGTCACAGGTGTCTCTTCAGCATCACCCTCAAACCTGGATAAACTCAATTCCATCAGGAACCAGGGCGTACGTTTAGCTTTGGGACATTCAAGTCCTCCCCAATACCTAGTTCTCTCAATGCCCTTTCACCGCCTTAACCTTAACCTGCAGTACCTCTTCAGACTGCAACAACTTTCCCAATCACCTGTATATGAGTGCACCTACAATATTCACTCGGTAGCCTCATATGACAGGTTCCCTTCACTGACTCGCCCATTTGCCCTGCGCATGACTGAAGATACGGGTCAATTGAGGAAACTATCAATAATCCCATATCAGATCCCAAAATTACCCCCATGGCTATTACCCCCAGTGAGGGTCTGCAAGGTGTTGGTAGACGAACCGAAGACCAAGTTCCTACCTTCCGTTCTAAAATGCCTCTTCCATGAACATACTGTGCGCCACAAACCAAGTACCTTTATTTACACAGACGGATCGAAATCCCCTGGCAGGATAGGAGCCTCTGCTATCATCCCCTTCCATCATGTGTCTGTGTGCCTGCCTAGTGCAGCCTCTATCTTCACGGCTGAGCTTATCTCGATACTGGCTGCACTGTATACCATCGCTTCTTTACCTTCAGGATCATATAAGATATTCTCCGATTCCCTCAGTTCTTTAGAAGCCTTAGCCAATCCATTCCGAGATCACCCATTGGTTTCAAAGATACAGAAGTGGCTTTTTTTATGTCCTCGCTCCACAAAATCTTATTTTGCTGGGTACCTAGCCACATAGGTATAAAAGGGAATGAGAGAGCAGACACTGTTGCCAAGACAGCAGCATCTCTAGGAAACACCATCCCTGCCCCTCTTCATTTCCGAGATACTGTGCCACATATCCATGAATATGTGGTCAACCAGTGGCAGAGGACCTGAGATGAACTCCCCCCAACCAAACGACATACCATCAAACAGTCAGTTCGCCCTTGGCCACCCACTACTAGAACCCGTACTCAGGATGTTATCCTATGCTGGCTGAGAATTGGGCATTGTCGCCTAACACATGGCTTTCTAATGGAAAGCCTTCAACAGCCTCCAATGTGCACTCACTGTGAAATACCAATGTCCGTACTCCACCTATTCACCGAATGCACTCGCTTCCAAACCCTAAGGCAAAGACTTTTCCCTTTTATTTGCCAAGGGATGCGTTCTCAGCAAGCTTTGAGAAGTATCCTTTCTGAGCACGAGAACACCTTTAATATGATCAAAGTGCTAAAATCTTTATCAGAAGCGAATCGACTAAAGGAAATTCAGTATTTTATCATTTTTAGAATGAGATAGACATGTCTTATTACTTTATTTTGATTTTACTATATTTTAGAGACATTTATTTTTTTATTATTTGACTCCCTTTTATTTTCTACGGTTTTACTCGCTTTTATTTTAGACTTGTAACCATAGTCTATGTTTTTTAACGAATATTTAAAATTTTACCGAACCCTTTTTGAAAATGGCTATGAGTATCTCCACTTGGACCTACGCTGCATTCGCCTTTTATGTACCATTCAATTCCCGTCTCGTAGAAGGGCAGTCGGTCCACCATTCTACTTCCAACGTTGATATCAGGAAGGATCTTTCCATCCCAATGGCCCCGTAAGGGGCGCGGCGATTTGCCATCGTGGCCGTCGTGCTGACGGGACTCAGCACCCCGTCCGACCCCACCTTAGCCTCTTCTTCTTCCTTCAAAACACTTGTTTCCTCGCTTTTCATACAACCTCTCCCACAACTTTCTCTGGTCAGCCTCTAATTTCACAGGGTAGATGCTGACCTTCCTCTCAGCCAACCGTCCCGCATCGGGGCTGAGGGGGTGGGGGACAATGTTCCCTAACCCCTGAGCTCCGGTCTGGGGTGGCTGGATTTTAACAACCTGCTTCATCCCTACCCATACCTTCCTCACATCCCTTTTCCTCTCCTTTTCACAATCTATATATTTTACGCCGTGTCTAAGGTGGAGCCGCCATGCCGATGGACTGCCAGCCAGGCCACCAGGCGGGAGGGGTGGTCCCAAATGGCGGCGCCTGGCTGTGCCGGGCTTGTAAGCACCTCTTGCAGTGCGGGCTACTGCGAGAGTTGTGCGCGATTGCATCCCGTGTAAAAAAAAGGGTCACCATGCCCAATAATGAAGATAAAAAAAAAACTCAACCCCCAACTTCCCCTGAAACATCGACGGAGCCGCCCTTGGGCAGCTCCAGCAAATAAATGGAGGTCCGTCATCCCTGTGCTTGCACAGGGGACCCTCCATATTTCTCTAACTGGAGAGGAGGCTTACTCCTCTCCTTCGCCTACGGGTGCAGGGGACTCCCCCTCACCCCCTTCTCTGGAGGTGCTTTCGGGCACCTGCCTTTTTCCAGCGGCAGTCCCCTCTTTTCTTTCCAAGGGGACTGCACGGAAATCCAGCAGGCAGCCCTTAGCCAGCCGCTCCCCATCGAAGCGGCTCGTTAGGGCAAACCCCCTTAGGGGGGAGAGGGAAGCTAGGCCCCTTCGGTCACTTCCCTCAAAAGACCTGCTGGCAAGAATATTAAACCTTGCCGGGGTCAACCCCTGTGTCTCCCCACAAAAGACTGGTGAAGCTGCCAAGGGGACCTGCGATGTCCTGGAAGGGGATGGCCAACTGGAGGCCCCTCCTGTGATAGACATGGTCCTTGAGGAAACCCAGCCTTAGAGGGTATGCCTTCCATGATGGGGAATCCGGGCTCGGCGCCAAGCACCGAACCTGAATCCGCCCCTATGCAAGGTCCTCCTCAAACGGCTGGGGCCTCCGAGGCAGCACAAGGAGGGGAGGGATCTCCTCTGACCGGTGCCCCTGCGACCACCAGGACCTTTTCCATTTCGGAGAAGGACCTGGCTGAGGCCGGTCCATCTGGCCTAGGGGCTTCTGTCGGCGGAGGAGAGAAGCGGGTTTATTCCCCGCCCTCCTCTCCTAAAAAGAAGAAAAAGACTAAGAAGACTCGGGGCTCCATCCGCGGGGGCTGTGGGGACGGATGGGTCTGCTGCCACTTTGGCAAGCGACCAAGCCAAGACCGGCACATCCGGCCCCTCTGCCCCCCCGGGTAAGGATCTCCTGACTATGACAAAGACGAAAAGTTCACAGGGCGGAGCCTCGATGACATCAGGGCCCCTCATTCAGAGGTTTCCCTGCGTTTTCGAGCCTGCTGGCTTCAAATACTTTCTCGTTATTCGCTCCACTGATGGTACCATGTTGTCCAAGGGCAACATGATCTATCAGAGGAGAGGATTAGCTAGTGCAATTGGTAGAGAGCCGAAGGTGACCCGTTTCTTGGACGGGAGCCTTCTGGCGAATGCGGCGAATCCCGCCGAGGCGGCCAAGATAAGTGCTCTTCGGACACTTCATGTCACCCCGGTGAGTGTGACGCCGCACTCTACCATGAACTTTGTGAAAGGAGTAGTTTATGCGAGGGAACTCGTTGACTACTCCATTGAGGACATCACCCTAGAGCTGGCCGACCATGGGGCGGTCAAGGTCGAACGTGTGATGAGAAAACAGGGAGGGGCTTCGAGACCCACCCCTACACTCTTCGTCACGTTCGACTGTGACAAGCTCCCTGAGTCGGTGCGTGCTGGTTGTTACCGCTACCGCGTGAAGGCATTCGTGCCACTGCCGCGGCGGTGCTATTACTGTCACCGCTTTGGCCATACGAATCGCTCATGTAGACGTGCAAAGTCGGGGTCACCCCAAGTATGTGTAAATTGCTCCAAGGTCGCACACGATAAGTCCAAATCGTGTGTGGCCAAGTGTGTCAATTGCGGAGAGCCGCACCCTGCTTCTTCGAAGCAATGTGGTGCATATCTCCTTGAGAAAGAAATCCTAGCCGTTCAGGCCCAGGATCGACTCTCATTCCGCGAGGCAAAGGACTTGGTCCTGGCGCGCCTGTCTCTGCCTGGGACGTCATATGCCTCAATAGTTAGAAAGGCACCCTCTGCTTCTGGCCCATCCAGGCCAACGAGCATGATTGTTTCGCGCCCATTCGGAGCCCTTCGGCGGGCTCTATCCAACCCGGGCGCTCCCCTGGTAAAGCTGGCGGCAAAAAGGGTTCATTCCCTGCCCCGGCTAAAACCAGGGCTCCACCCTCTTCCCCCAGCGTGACAGTTTCCCGTAAGGCGAAACGGCCACGCGCCTCCACCGAGTCGTTAGACTCACAGGAGCCAACACCCCTGAAGATGGCCGCTAGGCCATCTTCCGGGGTTCCTAAAGCTGTTCCCCGAGAGGAGGACAGCAACAAAGGAGCTTTGGCCCCTTCGCCCATGCCCCAAGGTGGAGCGAGGTGCTCGGAGACGGTGGTTCCTCGAAAAGAGGGCCCCCCCCCGCCTCCGAAGCAGCAACGCCTGCCTAAGGTTTCAAGGCGGAGGGAGGAAAAGACTCGCATGGCGAGCCCAACCTCCCCCAATGACTCCTCGAAGGCGACAGCGCCTTCAGCGCTTTGTCTGGCTAACAGCGCCCGGGGTTCTGCCCCCGTGAAGCGTACGGCTATTCCCGTGAGGGTCTTCAGTTCGAGGAGGGCCCCCGCATCTCCTCCGAGCTAGGCCTGGAGTGCATATTCCTTCAATGGAATTGCCGTGGACTCCGGGCCAACTGGAAGTTGTTGCGGAGGCTCATCTCATCCCGTTGTAGGATACCATCCTAGGTGCGTGCCCCCTCCCGCCCTTCCGGGGTATAATGGTCTCGCGACCCCACCACCGCGGGATGGCCGGGCTGGGGGATGCGCGGTTTACACCCGGCATGATGTTTCCGTTCTTCCTTTCTCTTTAGATACCTCCTTTCAGGCAGTGGCTGTGCAGCTGCACCTGGATAGGAGGTATACTCTGATTTCTGCGTACATTCCACCGTCAGCAGACTTCGACGCGGGGGACTTCCGCCGCGTCGTGGCACCGTTGCCGAGGCCCTATCTTTTGCTTGGAGATCTGAACGGCAGGCATCCTCTCTGGGGAGATTACTCCATAAATCCCAGGGGACAAGTCCTTGCCGATCTGATTGAAGAGCTTGAGATGGGTGTCCTAAACGTGGATGCGTTTACGCATCATTGTCAGAGAACCGCTTCATTTTCTTGACTCGACATATCTTTGTGCTCTTTGGATGCACAGCCTGATTTTGATTGGGAGGTGGTCGATGACCTCCATGGTAGTGATCACTTTCCCATTCAAATATCATTTTCAGGCAACTGCCGCCTGAGAGACCACCTCGGTGGTGCTTGGCGCGGGCGCGGTGGCCTGCATTTCAGGAAATACTGAATTCTCTATCTCAGTCGAGGAGTTTAGGTCGTAGATGAGGCAGTTGAGTTCTTCTCCGGCAACCTCATCGCCGCGGGCCTGACTACAATTCCTAGGACGTCTGGCCGTTTTGCACGCTGACCACTCCCATGGTGGTCGGCCAAGTGTGAGACGGCCCTCAAACAGAAGTGTTATGCCTACATGCGCTATAAGCGCCGCCCGAACGATTTCACTGTCGCTGAATTTCGTCGGGCTAGGTTCCGGTATATTTCAAAGCACTCCCGCCGCTCTTCTTGGTGGGCATACGTGTCTTCACTTAACGTGAAGACCCCTTTAGCTGAGGTGTGGAAGCGAGTCAAAAGGATTCGGTGCAAGTTCTCGCAGGACCCCCCTCCCGTTTTCCAGGAGAATGGGACCGCAATCTCGGACCCCGCGTCCGTGGCGGAATCCTTACCGCCCGCCTTTTCCGCATTCTCTAGTCGTGATGATGCTCCGCCAGCATTCAATGCACGTCATGATGTCGCGGAGGGCGGCCGGCTGGTCTTTACCTCCAGAGGCGGAGAACCCTTCAACGACAAGTTTACTGTGAGTGAGTTGCGTTCCGCTCTCGCTTCGTGCGCGGACACCGCCCATGGTCCGGACGATGTCTCGTACGCCATGCTTCGACACCTAGGTGAGCGAGGCATCGCCTTTCTGTTAGATTTGTTCAACAGGATCTGGGTGGAAGTTCTTCTCCCAGACTCCTGGCGAATCGCTACTGTGCTTGCCTTTCGCAAACCGGGGAGAGATCACTCTACCATGACCGGTTTCCGCCCAATCTCTCTAACCTCTTGCGTGTGCAAGTTGATGGAGAAATTATTAAATGTTAGATTAGCCTATTTCCTGGACAGCGGAGGCCATCTGTCTTTTGCACAGTGCGGCTTCCGTAAGTTCCACTCCACGTCGGATGCTCTGCTCCGACTGGAAATTGCCGTCTGCTAGGCTTTCCTTCATAGACAGCACTACGCCACGGTGTTTTTTGATCTGGAGAAGGCCTATGATACCGCATGGTAATACGGTATCATGGAGACTCTCCACACGATGGGGGCGAGGGGACGCCTACCAATGTTTATATCTGAATTTTTGCGAGATCGTCGATTCCGCGTACGGATGGGGGAAGCCCTCTCCGGCCCAAAGGAGCAGGAAGAGGGTGTCCCGCAGTGTCACACTCTTTGCCCTGAGCATCAATGGCATCACCTCGGTGCTGCCGGAAGATGTTCTCGCTACGCTCTACGTGGACCACCTTTCGATCTCTTTTGGCGCGGCCCAGATGCCAACTCTGGAGCGTCGACTCTAACAGGCATTGAACCGTGTCTCTCGCTATGCGGAAGCGCACAGGTTTCGGTTTTCTTTGGCCAAGACTAAGGTGGTGCACTTCTGCCGCCATCCACGGCTTCACCCCGACCCAGATTTGTTTCTTAATGGGGTGCGCCTGGTTGTGGTTGAGTCGCACCGTTTCCTTGGTCTTGTATTCGACCGACGCCTCACCTGGGAGGCTCATATTCGCAGCCTTAGGGTCTCCTGTACCCGCGCCATGGACATTCTCCGTTCCGTGACGTTCAGCGCTTGGGGCGCTGATAGGGCTACTGCCTTACTTTTTTATCGATCCTTTGTTCGCTCGAAGCTCGACTACGGATGCGAGTTTTATGCATCCGCAGCCCAGCGTTTATTGCGGAAGGTGGATTCGATCCACCACACCGGCCTTCGCCTTGCGACCGGTACCTTTCGCACTTCCCCCATTGAGAGACTGTTGGTCGATGCTGGGGAGATGCCACTCGCTCTGCGCCGCGTGCAATGCATCACTCGCCTGTACGCGCGAGCCCGGCGCCTTCCTCAGTCGCCAACAGCTCTCACTGCATCCGCAGCTGATCTCGATGGTGCCTATGCCGCCGAGAGACGCCAGTAATACCCTAAGCCCTTTGGGTTTAGGGCCAGGAAACTCCTTCGAGATATAGATATAGCTCTCGGGCCGGTGGCGCCCCTGGTTCTGCCCAGGACGCCACCCTGGAGGGTACCACATTTGACTATTTGTCGCCACGCCTCTGCTCCCAAAGCTTGTACAGCGCCGGGAGTATTGCGTTCGACCTTTTTTGGAGCACACATCGTGTCACGCTGGTACCCTGCCAGTTTATACGGATGGCTCCAAGTCCCAAGAGGGGGTCGGCTTCCACGCCGTATCCCCTCTGTTTGAATTTAGCGGGGCTCTACCAGGCGCTGCGTCTGTCTTCACGGCCGAGCTGGTGGCAATACACCACTCGGTTCGGAGACCGGATTGTGATCTATAGCGACTCACAAAGCGCCCTGAGTGCTCTCGTGGCATTGGAATCTCCGCATCCCCTGGTTCGCGAAATCCGTGACGCACGGTTTTGGCGAGCTGGGCAGATGTCGAGATTATCTTCTGCTGGGTTCCTGGACATGTAGGAATTGCGGGGAATGAGCGTGCCGATGAGGGCGCCAAAGAGTCCGCGAGGACTCTGCGACCGGACCAGCGTTTCGCTCTTCCTCACACTGACTACATGGCAGGAATACGGGCAGCTCTTCGGACTGTTTGGCCAAGAAGATGGGAGACGGTCCAAGGGAACTTAAAGTTTCGTGCCATTGCGCCGCGACTGTTCCCATGAACCTATTCCCCAATGCCGCGGCGGCTTCAGGTTGCTTTCTGTCGTCTCCGAATCGGGCACACTCGTGTGATGCATCGCTATTTGATGGAGCGCTCGCCTGCGCCCTATTGCAACGACTGCTTCGTCCCCCAGACTGTTCGGCACATTCTTGTCGAATGTCCCAGTCTGGGTGATCTTCGCGCACGACACCTGTCCCGGTACCGGGATGGGCGGGGTCGCTACCGCCTGTCCCTTGTACTCGGGACGAGTGCGTGCACTTTGACTGGTGGACTTATTGACTTTTGGGGGGAGGCCGGCCTTCTCCCTTTCATTTAACCCGGTTTAATTGTTGTTGTTGTTTTTGTTATCGTTTTTGTTATTGCTTTGTTATTGTTATTGTTATTTCTTTTTATTGTTGTTTCCTGTTCAATTTTTCAAAGTAGCCTAGAGCTAGGCTGTTTGTTTACGGCACCTTTTGCCTAAGTCGGTAGTCGCCAGATAGCCCCTTAAATAAAAAAAAAAAAAAAAATCCATCCCAATGGACGACAAGAGCCCTCTTGGCACGCCGCTAATCGATCCTTGACGAAGGATGCCGTAGTGCTCCGATGACGCATCCTTGAACGGTGAATGGTGGATCGGATTTATGGCGAGGTCACTCGCAGCAGTCGCAGCTCCTGTCAGGGCTTCTGCTGCAGCTGCCAAGATGTAAACAGCATTTCGATCGTTAGCTTTCTTTCTGTTAAGAGCAGTTGCGACCTCAGGGGTGACAACTGACTTGGGACGTGCTGAATGTGTCGCTGATAGACCAGGAGCGGAGCTAAATTAGCCTGGGTCTGCTCCACGATGAGGGGTCTTCGGTGGAGAAGGGCAGTATGTGTCGGAGGACGAACTGCTTGACAGGAGCACGACCGCCTTGCTGGAGGTCTCCTGCCACTGTGCTTCATCTTTTCGACATGCCTGATCGCGTTCAGCTCTCTCCAGCCGCTTCCTCTCTACTCTGATGTGTTCTTTGTCCTCCAGACCCATGTATCCCTTGCGCTGGGTTTCCTGGTCCAAGAGAAAGGCTTCGGGAATCTCGATCAGGGATTTCCAATTTTTGTGTTTGATTTTAAAGAGGAAATAAATCTTCCCCTGGAAAGTGGCTTCTTTGGTCTTCTGGTTGGCCGTCTGATTCTTCTCGTGCTTCTTCAAGAGCTACCACTCTCCAACCATACCTTCCAGCTTCCGAATAATGTTCCTCTCCACCATAGTTGGTATCCGAACCTTCTTCCAAATCTCTAGCACTTCACGCACCGTCTCCGTCGCCGCCGAGCGCTTCGTAGTGGACCCTGGTGTCCACATCTTTAGGTGGTGGAAGTACCGCTGAAGTACCTGGAAAGATGAAAGGAAATGGTTGCTACAAGACTAGGGAAAACTAATTCAAATTCAACTTTATTTCGATACAAAAAGCATATTTATTTTATAAACAAAGGACACCAGAATTGACGATCACCACATTTCACAATAGAGTTGAAACCTTGCTGCTGCGTGACATACCCTAAAGGCAGTCTGATTTCCTTCTAATTTCACCTAATATGTTCACTCACGTAGCAGCAACGAATGATCAATGATCACAAATGAGAAAATATTAAAATTTGATTTTCACTATAATTTGAGGACCACATACTGTACAATACAGTAATACCCTGTTGCAGTCAGAAACTTGGAACTTCAGTTTAAATAAGGATCAAACTAAAATATACACAATAGTACAATAATAATGGATTATAGAAGCAGGAAACGGCTAAAGAAGGTAAAAAAACCGGCCCAGGTGGGTAAGCGGGTAGCTTCCCTGGTATCTTCCCATGCCAACCCTGCCCAAAAGGAGGCAGCACTAAAGTAGCTTTGGCTCCTATGCCCACACCGATTGGTAGGCTGGTGGCTCGAAGACGGTGGATCCTCCAAAAGAGAGACCCCCGCCTGCCCTAGGTTTCGAGGCGGAGGGAGTAAAGGACTCGCATGTCGAGCTCAACCTCCCTCGATAAGTCATTAAAGGCGACAGTACCTTCACGCATTGTCCGGCCAACAGCGCCCGGAGTTCTGCCTCAGGGAAGCGTACGGCTATTCTCGGGAGGGTTTTCTCTTCGAGGTGGGCCCCCGCATCTCCTCTGAGGTAGGCCTAGAGGGCGTATTCCTTCATTGGAATTGCCGCGGACTTCGTGCCAACTGGGAGGATCGTCTCATCTCGTTTTCTCTTAGCTGTCTCTCCCTGCCCACCCTCCCGGGGTATAATTTTTGCGACCCCACCACCATGAGATGGAAGCCGGGCAGGAGGATGCTTCTTTACACCCAGCATGATGTCTCCGTTCTTCTCTTCGGTTTAGACACCTACTTTCAGGCAGTAGCTGTGCAGCTGCACCTGGATAAGAGGTATACGGCTATTTCTGCGTACATTCAACCGTCAGCCCACTTCGATTCGGGGGACTTTCTTTCTCCTTGTGGTGTCTCGGTTGCCAATGCCCTCTCTCTTGTTCGCGGAATAATCGATCAATCCCAGGGGTCAGGTCGTTGCCGATCTTATTAGCGAGTTGGAGTATGGGTCTCCTAAATGTGAATGCGTTTACGCATCACTGCCCGAGAACAGCTTCATTTTCTTGTGTCGATCTGGCATTGTGCTCTCCGGATGCACAGCCATATCTGGCGTAGGAGGTAGTCGATGACCTCCATGGTAGTGATCACTTTCTCATTCAAATATTATTTTCTGGGTCACTGCCTCATGGGAGCCCGTCCCGGTGATGCTAGTCGCCGGCGCGGTGGTCCGCATTTCAGAAAATGACTGATTTATCTTTCTAAGTCGAAGAGTTTAGGTCCGTGGATGAGGCCGTTGAGTTCTTCTCCGGCAACTTCATGGCTGTGGGCCTAACTACTACGCCTAGAACGTCTGGCCGTTTTGCACGCCGACCGCTCCTGTGTTGGTCAGCCGAGTCTGAGACGGCACTCAAACATAACTTTTTACCTGTCGGTGAATTTCGTTGAGCTAGGGCTAACTTCCAGTAAATTTTAACGCCCACCCGACGCTCTTTTTGGTGGGCATACGTGTCTAAACTTAACGGGAAAGACCCCTCTAGCAGAGGTGTGGAAGCGAGTCAAAAGGATTCGGAGTAATTCTCGCAGAACTCCCCTCCCGTTCTCCAGGAGAATGATACCACAATCTAGGGACCTCCCCCACCCGACGCAAGAGCTTGCTTGCTACTCGTTTCCTTTTCCCTTTTGCCTTTTTAAAATTTTTGGTGTTGTGTTTGGGTTGTTTTTTTTGTTTTTTGTGTGTTATTGCATTCGATTTTAAAGTAGCCTAGTACTAGGCAATTTTTAATACGGCGACTAATGCCCAAGTAGGCAGTCGCCAGATGAGCTCTTAAAAAAATAAAATCGGACCCCGCGTCCGTGGCGGAATCCTCCGCCAGCATTCAATGCGCGTCGTGATGTCGCGTAAGGCCGCCGACTGGGCTTTACCTCCAGAGGCGGCGAACCCGCCCCTTGTCCAGATGAGTCCCGTACGCCATGCTTCGACACCTGTGTGAGCGAGGCATGGCATTTATGTTAGATTTGTTCAACAAGATCTGGGTAGAGGGTATCCTTTCAGATTCCTGGCGAATCGCTACTGTGCTCGCTTTTCACTCTACCCCGGCCGGTTTCCGCCCAATCTGTCTAACCTCCTGTGTGTGCAAGTTAAGGGAGAAATTGGTAAATGTTAGAGTAGTTTTTTTCCGGACAGCGGAGACCATCTGTCTTCGGCACATTGCGGCGTCCGCAATTTCCACTCTAAGTCGGATGCTCTGGTCCGACTGGAAAATGCCGTCTGCGAGGCGTTCCTTCGAGGCAGCACTAAGGCACGGTGTTTTTCGATCTGGAGAAGGCCTATGATTCCGCATGGCGAAGCGGGATCATGAAGACTGTGATACAAGTACGGCGACTTCTGCCCTAGTAGGCAGTCACCAAATGGGTTCCTAAAATTCTTTTAAAAATATCGCTATGCTGAAGCGCAGAGGCTTCGATTTTGCTTGACCAGGAGTAAGTCAGGTGGTGCATTTCTGCCTCCATCCACGGTTCCACTCTGACCCAGATTTGTTTCTATATCTTGTTCGCCTGGACGTGGTGGACTCGCACCGTTTCCTTGGTCATATATTTGACCGACATCTCACCTGGAAGGCTCATATCTGCGGCCTTAGGGTTTCTTGTACCCGCGCCATGGATATTCTTCGCACCGTCCATTTCAGTTGACTGGGGCGCTGATATGTCTATGCCTTTTTTATCCATCTTTTGTTTTTCGAAGTTGCTAGAATACGGATGCGAGTTCAATGCATCCACATCCGACCGTGTATTGCGGAAAGTCGACTCGATCCACCATACCGGCCTTCGCCGGCTGAGCGGGCCTCCCGCACGTCCCCCATTGTGAGCCTACTTGTCGATGCTGGGGATATGACACGCAGTCTGCGCCGTGCACAGTGCATTATTTGCCTGTGCGTGAAAGCCCGGCGCCTCCTTCAGTTGCCAACAGCTCTCACTGCACCCGCAGCTCATTTCGAAGGTGCCTATACCGCCGAGAGACGCCAGTCATATCCTAAGCCCTATAGGTTTATGGCTAGGAAGCTCTTTCCAGAGCTCAGTATAGCTTCTGGGCGAGTGGCACCCCTGAATCTGCCCAGGATGCCACCCTGGAAGGTACCACCTTTGACTATTTGTCGCCACTCCTCTGCTCCCAAAGCTTCTACAGCGCCGTGAGTATTGCGTTCGGCACTTATGGAGCACACTTTGTGTCATGCTGGAACCGTGCCAGTGTATACGGATGGCTCCAAGTCCCCAAAGGAGGTCGGTTTCCACGCCGTATCACCTCTGTTTGAAGTCAGCGGGGCTCTGCCAGGCACTGCGTCTGTCTTCACGGTCGAACTGGTTTCAATACACCACTCGGTACGAGAGATAACACGACGTGCCCGGTTCGGAGACCCGATTGTGATATATAGCGACTCACAAAGCGCCCTGAGTGCTCTCAAGGGATTGGAATCTCCGCATCACCTGGTTCGGGATATGCGTGATGGCGCGGTTTTAGCGAGCCGGGCGGATGTCGAGATTATCTTCTGTCTCGTTCTTGGACAGGTAGGAAAACGAGGAATGAGCACGTCGAAGAGGGTGCCAAAGAGTCCGCGAGGACTGAGCGACCAGACCAGCGTTTCGCTCTTCCTCACACCGACTCATGAGAGGAATACGGGTTGCCCTCTGGGCGGCTTGGCAAAGAAGATGAGAGACGGGGGAGGGGAACATAAAGTTGCGTGCCATTGCACCGCGACTTTTTCCATGGACCTACCCTCCAATGCCGCGCAGAAACTTCATGTTCCTTTCTGCTGTCTCCGAATTGGACGCACCACCATTTGATCTTTGCGCACGAGCGGAGTCGCTACCGCCCTCCTTTTGTATTCGCGACTTGTTCGTGTACACAGTCTTGGGAATTATGTAACTTTTTGGAAGAGGCTGGCCTAGTCTACTTTATTTGACTATTAGTTTTAAGTCGCATGTTCCTACGCCTGGGGTGAGGCGAGCCTATCTCCGATGCCGGAGCGCGCTTCCTTCTTGTTGCCTTTTTGCTTATTTGATGTTTATATTTTTTGTTTCTTTTACTTTGTTCATTTTCATCTTGTTATTTGTTATTTACGTGTTGTTATCAATTTTTTAATCTAGCCTAGTATTAGGCCCTAGCGTGATTTTGGCTATTTTTTCCTAGTAAGCAGTTGCTTGATTGGCTCTTAATTTTTTTTTAAATTCATACAACTTCCCTACACCTTAATACCGTTTCCTCGAGGTGAAATCCTTATATATATTCAAATTTTCTTTTTATTTTGTAGCATCTCAGATGCCTTGGCACAAGAGATGCTTTTATTAAACTTTCCAGGTT